>JANTPZ010092270.1:0-18105 GCA_025593235.1 Vachellia pachyceras
TCCCAACTCAACTTGTCAAAAGCTTTTTCCAAGTCAATTTTTGTCGCCATCCACCCTATCCGACCACCCTTTCTTCTCATTGAGTGAATCACCTCCTGAGCTATAATTATATTATCTGTAATGTTCCTTCCCTTGATAAAGCTAGCTTGCTGAGGAAGAATGAGCAGAGGCATAATAGGTTTAAGCATTTTAGCAATGATTTTAGTTATGAGCTTATAAACCGTTGAACAGAGGCTGATATGCCTAAATTCTTTAAGAGTTTGGGGGTGATCCACCTTTGGAATCAAATCTATGAGGGTGCGGTTGAAACGAGGATCAAGAGAATCTCCATTAAACACCTTTTTAACTTCGGCAAAGACATTATCCCCAATAATTTTCCACTGAGTTTGGAAGAACATGGCGTGTAATCCGTCAATACCCGGGGATTTAAGAGGATCCATCTCGAACAAAGCTCTTCTGGTTTCCTCCTTAGTAATTGGGTTGTCAAGTTGAGTTAGCATAGAAAGAGGAATAGAAGGGAATTGACCTGAATACCTGAAAGGTGGCCTGCTAGCTATCTCCTTTGAGTAGAAACTTTGAAAGTAAGTCGTCGCCATGTCAACAAGCTTATTCTGATCTGCCTCCCACGTCCCCTGTTCAGATTTCAGTAAAAGAACTTTATTACATCTTCTTCTTATCAAGGCTTTAGTGTGATAGTACTTAGTATTCCTATCCCCATCCTTGATCCATTGGCTACGCGATTTCTGCATCCACATCATTTCCTCCTGCAGACAAACATTCTCATAATCTAGTCTTAGTGTCCTGTCAAGCTCCATTAGGAAAGAAGAGAATGGCCATCGCTCGAGCTGTTGTTGGATCCCATTCAAACGATTTCTGAGGTTCCGCTTCTTCTTACTAACATTTCTAAAAACATTGATATTCCAAGCATGAGCCTTGTCCACAAAGCAGTCAATGTTATCAGCAAGGCTCCTTTCATGGTCCCAGGAGCTGCTCACCAAGCCCTGAAAATCTGAATGAAGGACCCAAGATGCAAGAAACTTGAAAGGTGCCTGATTAGTGCACTGTTCCTCGATTTGGGTTATAAGGATAGGTCTATGGTCACTCTGAATTTTAGGCAAGTGCATAACTACACTGTTGGGATAAGAGGTAAGCCATTGTTGATTGCTTAAAGCTCTATCGAGCCTCACCATAAGTCTACCTCGCTGCCATGTGAACTTGGGGCCCTTATATCCCAGATCAATAAGCTCAGCACGGCGAATAAAGAGATTAAAAGATCTACAACCCATCTTCATACGGGCAGAGCCTCCCTGTCTTTCATTACTATTAGCAGTTGCATTAAAATCTCCAGCCAAGAGCCACGGGGTCATGGGGTCAACCTGGAGTTGAAGGAGGTCTTTCCATAACCCTTCATGCATAGAGTGGTTCAGACTGCTGTAGACCGCCGTGAACAGATATGAGTTGGCACCAATTGAATCAGTTACTTGGACGTGCATGAATTGCTTATTATTACAGAGGATGGTAAGATTAACTTCACTCTTCCAAAGAAGCCAAATTCCACCGGAGAAACCATTAGCTTCAATCCAATGTGAGTTGGGGTAATTTAAATGCCTAATAACTTTATCAGCCTACTTAGCTGAAATTCTTGGTTCTACGAGAGCGACGATGTGAGGCTTATAGCCACGTAACAATGATCTTAAAACACTATTGAAGGAGGTGGAAGCAGCCCCTTGACAATTCTAGACAAAAGTAGAGTAATTCATTACAAAGCCATGCGTATTTGTGATCTCTCTCAGATTTATCTGAGGCAGCGTCTTCCTCAAAGCCTAGAGTTGTCGCCTCTGAAAATAGAACTTCATCATCTGATTCAGTAGGCTGCCCCAAAGCTTCTGAAATAGCTTTCGACAACTCCTCAGACGACAGCCCATGAGAATCTAACATCTTGAACTTAGAAGCCTTCAACTTGGGTCTAAGGCTCAAATGAAGGCCCTTATGATATTTGGGTCTGTCAGGAGGCTTAGGCAAAGGATCTATATTTCTGGCCCTTGCTGAGGCGTTGGGCCTTTGAGAGCGAGGCCCAGCATCAACGGTGGGTTTACTCATATTCCCACTTGGAGAAGGCAAGACAATAGCAGTGTGAGTGGGACCAAGTGACGTTGGCTGGTAGGCTTCTTTGTAAGCAGAGGATTCAAATAAGGAAGACGCGGCCGCTGAAGCAAGTACGTTTGGCATGGTCGCTGGTGCAGGCGCTGCAAGTGTAATGACATTGGCAGGCGTTGACTTCATCTTTATATCTTTCCTATTGTTTTTCGTGTGGATCTCCTGCCAGCTAGCACGAGGAGCCCTCTGAACAACCTTTGCACTAGTATTTCCTTCTTTTTGCTTCTCAACGCTGTCTAACGAGGCTAGGAGTTTAAACTGGCTGCCCTCACTATCATTAGGATGGAAAAGGTCTTGTCCGTCTGCTTTGGCGACTCTGGCTAGGCGACCATTTTGAGGCTTTGCCTTCATCTATTCCCCAAAAATCCGATCTTCACGCGCCTCATAGTCTCTGTTCGTAGGGGTTGCCGTAGGCTGTTGGCAAACCAGTTGTGGAGTCGTCAGAGATCCAGAACACGGAGGTTGTAGAACTCGGTGAAGGCATGCTTTCTCAAGGTGCCCATATCTTCCACAAGCATAATAGATAGTAGGGAGGCCTTCGTACTCAACAAGCTGCGTTATTCCATCAAGCTTAATCCTTGAAACTAAAGGTTTAGTTAAATCAAGTTTTACAGCTAACCTTGCAAATCTTGCCTGTGCAAAACCTTCCGTGTTGTAATCAATTTTTAGGACTTGTCCGATCACTTCCCTAATAGCTCTAAGGATACTCTTATGATAATAGTGATAAGGAAGCCCAGGGAGCCTAACCCAGCCAAACACTTGTTTAATCTCCAAGTTAGTTGGCGAAAGACTTGGCTCCCAAGAGTGGACAGTTAGATAATGCCCAAGCACCACCCATGGCCCTCCCAACAATGCATTCTGGTAGTCTGTAACATTCTCCAACTTCACCATGTAACACCCTCCCTCAAGCTCTGTTAGTTTGAAGCCTCCAGTTGGCTTCCACAAGGAGGAGATTTTTGCGTGCAAGACATCTTGCCTAATGAAACGTCCAAAAACCTTGACTATAACTGCATGCTTCATACAGTGGGCCATAAGAGCTTTAATCCTCCCTAAAAATGTGATGGTTGGGATAAGGCCTTCCAGACAGACCTCTACATCCCCTTTCTCAATAGTCAGTTCAGCTGGCTTGTTGTCTGCGTTGGTAACTCCAGAAGTTCCTTGCCCCATCAGCTTATCTTTGAAAGAAACTGTTTGGAGTGGCAGATGTTTTGGAGATGTAGCCCCAGGCATTGGTGAAACGAGTTCTTGCTCCTCCATGCTATCGTCTACATCATCACCTTTGTCCCTAATCTTAACCTTCTTGGTAGATCTAGCTTCATTAGATCAAGGCGTGTGTTCTTCCTTCTTCGCAAGCTCAACGTCGAGAGTAACTTCCATGGTTCAAAACCCTTCATTCTAGTCCTTAAAGTTCAAAAAGTGCACTTTTAGTCCCTCAAACTTAACGCCGTTAGTTTTTCTTAATGGAAATTGCTTACTCATCAAATTTAATTGACGACTGTATAATAAAACGTTGACAAAGCATACTCACATTTTAATTTTAATTTAATAATATAATAAATTTGATATTTTAAATTGTGAAAAATAAAAAAGATTTAAAATAACGGCGTTAAGTTTGATGAGTTAACAATATCTGTTAAGAAAGACTAACGCATTAAGTTTGAGGGACTGAAAGTGTACTTTTTAAACTTAAAGGACTAAAATGAAATCTGACGTAAACATAAAGGACTAAAAGTATACTTTAGCCTATAACTTAACACCGAAACGAGAAAAAAACTGCACAAACATCCCGTGCTTACAAAACTTGCAATTGTGACACAGATCGAGATGTCCAATCTAAAGGGTGGGATATAAGCAGCATTTTTTAATTCTTCACTAACATAGCAAGAACGTATAATTGTAGAGCCTTAATGCTTGCTGGTGAGGATTATTGTAATAGGTAGGACATCGGTGTTTAAAAAAAAAATCAGTTTGATTGAGTACAATGGGATGGAGTGAATTCTCATGGGCAACATGTTATAAGCTTTTTTTTAAATAACCATATTTAGTACTTAATGTTAATCATCACTATTAAAAAAACCACATTAGCCATCTATCAAATAGGACATCTAACATCGGATAAAAAAATTACATATAATTTAATAACATTGTTTTATGGTCAATTGGACATTAGTTATTTATGACGTTAAAGAGAAATATATAACGATGGTTATAACAAGTGACTGATGTTAGATGCAAATTATATGTTGATAGTTTGTGTGTTTAGGAATATGTTTATGTGAAATGAGTTTTATCTTGGTTTACGCAAACGTGATTCATAACGTGATTACCAAACATGCACAATGTAAACATTTAGATGTCGATTATTTATAAATAATTGATGTCTATGACACTTTATAACATTAGTTTAATGTTGCTTATGATGTTATTAACTATGTTGGGTCATTAGGCATTGGTTAGTTTAATGTCTCATGTCCCTTCTAATGTTGGTTATCTTTTAACTTTAGTTGCGATAAATGTTAGGAATTAGAAATCGGGTATTTACAGAAAACCAAGTTATTTCTCTTATAACGTTAGTCAGGCTAATACATGATGTCTAATGTTTCTTTTAAAGTTATTTTTCTTTTTAATGTTGGGATTTAGGTGTCCGTTATTTGTAACTAACCAACATCTAATGGTGACATGGGTGATTTGTTCCTCACTCTAGTTAACCTTGAGACGTCGATTATCTGTGATAACCAACATTAAAAGATCATTAGTTGTTAGTTATCTAAATAACTGACGTCTTAAATGATTTTTTTAAAAAGGTTATAGGTTTTGGTTTTCTAACTCAACTTGTAGGTGAAGAAGATAGTTCAAATGTCATATCAACCATACAGACAATTTAGTGTTCAGCGAACGGATTTAAACCAAAACATATAATATCACAATAATGAACCGTAATATTATACAATATGTTGACTTCTATTTATTGTTATAATAATTCAACAATGGGCCACATATTACACTTATATGTGGGTGCCATTATTTCTTATCCCGGCCCAATTTATAAAGTGATCTAATAAGGTTTAAGGAATTAAGTAAGCTCAATCCAGTGTCATGGACTAATATATATTGAGGCCCTATTTCCTGGCCCGTATTCATTGATGGGCTTAATACGGGGCCCTTCTATAAATTCAGGGCTATGGTCCCCGGGTTAGCCAGGGTTAACATTTTGGCCGCCTTGCTTCCCTATCTGCAGTCGATTTCCTCTGATCCCTTGTGATAACCTGGTTGATCTGCCCCTTCCGTCACACGTATCCATGGATTCAGGTACGCTTCCACTATGCTTCATATTACTCCATTGAACTTGTATGCTTCAGAAATCCCAACAACTGGTATCAGAGCAAACATAATAAGTTCTATGGAGTATCCGTGAAATGTATTAACATATGGTTGCTTCGTGCTTTGATGAATCTGTATATAAAATTTCTGGATCCATTTTTTGAAACTCCGATCTTGCGTTTTTTGATCCAAGTTTCACGTTTTCGTATGCCATAAATCTAGATTGATGTGTGTTTGTGTGGATCTGTGAATGTATGCCTCATATATAGATCTTTGCTTAATAGTGTCAGGATGAGAGTTTTTTCGCCGGAATCCATGAAGTTATTCGCCAGAAAATTTCAAATGCTTAGTTTCGTGCATTTGTGTATGTAAATGATTATATATTGCTGTTTATGTATGTATGCGCATGAATCCATGGATTCAGATAAAGATCCATCGTTTGCCTTGATTTTCTGTGGAAGAAACGCTCTGTTTTTTTGGCTCTCTGTCGCCGGAAAACTCATTGCCGTCGCCTGGGAAGAAGACGAAATTTAAAAAAAAAAAACTTAATGCCTTCCTTTAATCGCCATAATATGCTTTGAATTGGGAATAAGTGCGTGTGTGTCAATTACGAAGGGGGAGAAGCATCTATAGATCCAGTCACCGAAAACTATACTGTCGTCGCCTGGAAAGAAACTGTTTTTAAACAAAATAGTTATTTTATGAAAGTCTTTCCATTGTTTTCGTCATTATGGTGACAAATCTGAGGTTCGAAAAAGTGGATCTGAGCTTCACAAGGAAATCGTTACTCCTGCATTCTTGGACGCATAAAAAAACAGAACAAAAAAAGGGTGTCACAGCAGCGTGAAGAAGGAGAAACCGAGTCAAGGAGGAGGAAATTCGGGTAGGTCACCCGCTTGAGGCATGGAAGTTGCAGGGCCACGCATTTGGGCCACTGTGATCTGGGTCCATGCAATTCATCGTTTTACCCAAAAAAAACAAATGGGCAAACATGTTTTTGACCCAAATTAATAAAAGTTGAAGAAGGTGTCATTTTGGGCCAAATTGTTTAGGATATAAAAAGGAAAGGCTTGCATTTCGGGCAAAAAGTTTTCGGCCCACTAAAGTAAAAGAAGTTGTTTTTGAACAAAAAAACTGGGCTTTTTTTTCTGGGAACTTATGTTTGCTTTCTTTTTGGGCCATGTTTTCAATTATTTTTATGGGCCATGCGTTTCTTTTTCTTGACGCCATTCCAAGTCATGTATGAATAAAAAAAAGTCCAGTTTTGTTGGTCTGGTCCTTCTGGTTTTTTTTAAAAGGTCTGAGCCTGCGTTTTGGGCCTTTAAGTTTTTAAAAAAGGGAAACCTTGTTTGGGCCAAAAGAACTGGGCCTACAGAATTGTTTTGCAAACAAAAACAAGGGATCATTTTTGTTCTTGGGCCTACGATTTTTTCTGGAAATTTTTTTTTTTGGAAATTGTCTTATAGGTTTCTATTCCAAAAAAAAAAGGTAAAAGGTTTTTTGTGGGCTGCATCAATTTAGGGAGCTGGTATTTTGGGCTCTTTAAAGTTTCTAACTCCTATGGAAATTGATATGAATTTCTGAATTTTGGGGCCAAGATTGTGTTTGAAAGTTTATTTTCAGAATGCGTTAGGCCCCTTTGGAAATTCATTTTGGGCTTCCTTTTTTTTCTAATTTTGGGCCTAACGAATGGATTATAAATAACGTATGGGCCTCTTTGAAAATTTGTTATGGGCTTATGTTTTGAGCTTTCTTTTTATAGACAATTTAAAGTTTTGGGCCTATAGATTTGCAATAAAAGGAAGGGAAAGGTCCAATTTTTTTTCTTTTCTGGAAATTCTCTGATGGGCCTTTTATGTCTATTTCCAGAAACATTTTATGGATTATTTTGGATTGTTTACATTAAGAAAATTATTTTGTACATATTTTATGTGTTGATTATTTTTGGAATATGTGCAAATAAGGTATTGTGATATTGGCAATAAACTTTAAATAATTTTTGAAGGCTTTTGTGCCCATTTTAAGTTCTTTGTCTTTTATGCCAATTAAATATATTGAGACAACATCACACCAAAGTATGCTCTCTTGTGAAAATTATTTATGAGGCATATTAGATGTTATTTGTGACTATATAATTTCATGCGAGTATCTAATCGGCCCAAAAGAAGGTTGACGCTTGGCAAAAATATATAGGCACCTGTGATGATAAATATGTGACAATTATCAGGTATAATCATGCGGACAATAATGTGCTCCAAAGAACAGTTATTGTTTGGCAGATCTTATTTTCAGTATTTGATCATTACAACAAAATGCCACTGACAGTTGATATTATTATATAAAGATAAAATATTGATGTTGTTATCGGTATCTTGCGATGGAGATTACATTTATTTGAATTTATTAACATTATCTTTTATGTGGATTTCTTTAAATGGAAAAAAGAAATAACATTCTGGTAATTATGGGATGCATAGATTTGGACCTTGCATTAATGACTAATCCTCCCTCTCCTCTTATGAATAAAGGTTCTTCTAAAACATAGAGGTATTTTGGTAAGTGGGAGCGATCAAATCGCAAGAGTCTTATGATCATAAAGCATGGCATCCCAGGAGCCATTAGAGGTGCTATTACAAATTGTATTCTCAATACTAAGGATTTTCTTGCCAAAATTGAAAAGCACTTTGTAAAAGCGATAAGGTAGAAATAAGCATGCTTTTGCAACGCTTGATTTCTATAAAGTATAAGGGATAAGGAAATATAAGAGAACACGTTATGGAAATGTCCCACATAGCTACAAAACTTAAGGAATTAAAACTTGGGCTATCTGAAGACCTTTTAGTATACTTGTTGCTTATTTCTCTTCATGCACAATATAACCAGTTTAAGGTTAGTTATAACTGACAAAAGGAAAAATGGACTCTGAATGAGCTCCATCATATCTTGTGCAAGAAGAAGAGAGACTGAAACATGACAGTTCTCACAGTGCCAATGTGGTCAGCACCTTTAAAGGAAAGGGCATAAAGAGAAAGTTTTCAGACGCTGCAAAGGGTTCTATTCAAAGAAACCCATTAAGAATCCTACTTCTGCTTCTAACCTAGTAAAGAATACTTATAATGAGGTAAATGGGAGAAGCACTAAAGACTGCAGCCGTCATTTTGAACAGAGTACCAACTAAGGCAACTGCCAAAACACATTATGAGCTTTAGATAGGCAAAAAAAAGTCTTGTCTAAGCCCTTTCATATTTGGGGTTATCCAGCTGGGGCAAGGCTTTATAGGCCACAGGAAAAGAAACTGGACCCTAAAACAGTAAGTAGTTACTTTATTGGATATTCTGAACACTCAAGGGGTTATAAATTTTATGATCCTACTCTCAAGACTATTTTTGAAACGAGAACTGCACGTTTCTTTGAGGATGTTGAGCTTGGGGGAAGAATAAAGTAAGAAACATCATTTTTGAGGAAGATTCGACCTCTATTACAGAGCTGAATCCTTCAGTTGCTTCTCAAAACATAGGAATTCCTATACCTGTTGTGATTGAAGAAGTAAATCCGGAACCTCTATCTAGTGATGTTCAGGTTGAAACTCCTCCCGTTCAGGTTGAAATTCCTCAAATGGAAACTCAACAACCTCAAGAAATAATGCTAAGACGATCCACAAAAGAAAGGAGAAATGCAATTTCGGATGATTACATTGTCTTCCTTCATGAACATGAGGGAGAGAATGGAATGGTGGAAGAAGATCCAATCAACTTCCAACAAGCATTGCAAAGCTCCAAATCTCTTATGTGGATTGAGGTGATGAATGAAGAGTACAAGTCCATGTAAGACAATAAGGTTTGGGAACTCGTTCCTTTGCCGAAAGGTGCAAAACCCATTGGTTGCAAATGGATATTTAAAACCAAAAGGGATGCTAATGGCAAAGTGGAAAGATATAAAGCTCATCTTGTGGTAAAGGGCTTTACTCAAAAGGAATGGATTGACTTTAAAGAGACTTTCTCTCCAGTTTCTTCGAAAGACTCTTTTACAGTAATCATGGCATTAGTCGCCCATTTTGATCTTGAGCTCCATCAAATAGATGTTAAGATTGCGTTTCTCAATAGCGACATTGATGAGACGATTTATATGGAGCAACCAAAGAACTTTGTGTTAGGAGAACCTAGCTCTGTGGTTTGCAAAGTAAAGAAATCCATCTATGGTCTCAAGTAAGCTTCCCGTCATGAATCACAAATTTCATCAAGTATTTATCTCATTCGGTTTCGAGGTAAATCTTGTTGATCATTGTGTGTATCGTAAGGTTAGTGGGAGTAAGTTCATATTCTTGGTTTTATATGTTGATGACATATTGCTTGCCACCAATAATTCAGATTTGTTATGGAAAACCAAGAAATTTCTATCAAACAACTTTGAAATGAAAGATCTTGATGAAGCTTCCTTTGTATTAGGAATCCAAGTTCATTGAGATGGAAATCGAGGTGTCCTTGGATTATCACAAAAGAGTTATATTCATAAGGTGCTTAAGAGGTTCGGCATGCAAGATTGTAAATCAGGTAACACCCCTATTGCTAAGTAAGACAAATTCAGTCTTAAACAATGCCCTAAGACAACACTTGAGATTAAAGAAATGGAAAAAGGATTCCCTACTCTTCAGCTGTTGGGAGTCTTATATATGCTCAAGTGTGTATGCAATTAGATCTCACGTTTGTTACTGGAATGTTAGGCAGATATATGAATAACCCAGGTATAGACCATTGTAAAGCAGCCAAACAGGTTATGAAATATCTGAAGAGAATAAAGGATTACGTGCTCATGTATCATAGATTAGATGAGTTAGAGATCATTCGGTCTGTTGATTCTGATCACGATGGATGCCAATGCATTAAGAAATCCAAATCAGGCTACGTTTACATGCTAGCTAGTAAAGCCATTTCTTGGAGCTTCCTCTCCTATGGAAGCAAAAGCATGTAGCAGTTTGGGAGGCATCCAACCATGAAATATGACTGCGCAACTTTGTCACTGGGCTGCAAATTGCGTAAAGTATTGAAAGACCATTAAAGTTATATTACGACAATATGACGATAGTCTTATATTCCAATATATATCCATTAATGATAGGGTGCAGAATGAACAGTTTTCTACCAAACACATTCGGACATACTCCATAACTGTTTAACCCTAATAAAGGGAGTAACACCCAAGGTCTTTCATGAGCACATAGCTCGGAAGGGTGTGTTTTGTGATGAGGATATCCTAGTTTAGTGGGAGTATGTATTTGGTGTTCGATTTCATGAAAATTTAGGTATTTATTCTGATCAGAAATAAAGTCATTCAGTTTTCCTTTAAGGTTTTGATTCAGGTTACCGTTCTGCATGATTAAGGTTGATCTCACTAAGGAGAATCAGTTGGAAAATAGGCATGTACAGATCACATTCATGAAATTTTCCATGCAATATCTCCATGATTGATCTATGTCATTTGATTGTATACATATATGTGATCATTCTGGGATTTAGTTATGTGTAATACAACGAAGATCCTGATTGGTTCTATATGGATGCGATCAATGGACCAGATTGTTTAGGGAATAAATAATGGCAATTTTACACACATAAGGTTTTACACATTTAAGTTACATATGTGCCCCAGTGGAACATTGTTGGAATAATTCAACAATGGGCCACATATTACACTTATATGTGGGTGACATTATTTCTTATCCCGGTCAATTTATAAAGTGATCTAATAAGGTTTAAGGAATTAAGTGGGCTCAATCCAGTGTCGTGGACTAATATACACTGAGACCTGATTTCCTGGCCCGTATTCATTAATGGGCTCAATACGGGGCCCTTCTATAAATTCAGGGCTATGGTCCCCAGGTTAGCCAGGGTTAACATTTTGGGCGCATTGCTTCCCCATTTGCAGTCGATTTCCTCTTGTCCTTGGTGATAACTTGGTTGATCTGCCCCTTCCGTCGCGCGCATCCATGGATTCAAGTACGCTTCCGCTATCCTTCAGATTACTCCATTGAACTTGTATGCTTCAGAAATCCCAACGTGTACAAGAAATGAACAATCTCTACAAAATGTACAAGATAAGGTGAAGACTATATGTACAAACTACTCTGCCACTAATCTAATTCATTTATCAACATATAAGCTAAGTTGTTAAGTATTTCATCATTTTGTTAGTGTGCATAAAGAGGGATCTTCAAACGTATGCGAATTAATTGGAAGGAAATGAGCTATAGAGAAAAGTGATGAATGTTAACGAATATATTTGGTGTCACTTGCCTCAACAAGATTAATATTAACCTCAATATAATTGTTAATGTTACAAAATATAATGAGTGGTGTGGATGTTCTTATGACTCATAGGATTCCACTTTGTGATATGAATGGTGTAGATGTTCATATGGCTCATAGGATTCTACATTGTGGCATCATATCCTTTAAACTCCCTATTAAAGGGTTTTATGTGTATGTTCCCTATCACCCCAAATTGTACCATTAAGTTGCTTAATATCATTTGTGTAATGTGTATCAATGTCTTAAACCCTATAAATAGAGACAATGTACTAAGCCAATGTGCACATCAAAGTGGTGAACAAGAATACACCATTTATACCACCGAGTGTTGGGGTGCAGCAGTAAGGCAGTCGGCACTTCCCCAGATGGACGCGAGTTCAAACCTGGAGACGCGCTCGATGGGAGGGGATTACCCGCCCTTGGTGCAAAGCACCTTATAGGGGTGTGCCAAAAATACATCCCCGCTCTGTATTAGTCGATTGCCCAGGTTACCTGGTCCGTTGAAGAAGGCCAAGGACTCAGGAAAAGGTGTCGGATACCGGGGGTCCGTAGGGGGCCATAGGCCCAATCTGCCCTTGTCCACAAAAAAAAAAGAATACACCATTTCTTTTCCTTTCTCTCAATCTCTTCTACTATTCTCTTCTACTCCCAAATTCTCTAATTTCATAAAAGTTAAGATCTTATACCTATATTGGACAACATAGTACCTACACTTAACAATGCCTTCACGCCAACACCTAAAAAACTACATTTGTAATGATTATTAAAAACAAACATGTTTTGATTGAATAACAATTCTTTTGATTATGTTTGTTCGTCTTCTTTTGTTTTCATAGTTACTACATATGTAATTCATGATATTATGGAAATATACCAATATCCAAATAAAGTGCAAATTTGTTATTTGATGATACACATTTTTTACGATTTTTGTGTAATGCAGGAGAGGTAAAAGTAAAAAATCATTGATAAAAAATAGTTAAGGTGTAATAATATCCATTACCTTTTACTGAAAGAGCATATAAACTATATACGTTTTGAAGGTTTAAAAATATCAATGATAATTCAAAATGAAAGAAAAATGTAATATACATTAAATATAAGTTAACACCATTACATTCTTTAAAAAATATGTGGTTCTAGATGCTCTTTTGATAAAAGATAATGAATATTTTTACACTTTGTATATAAAGATGAAATAGTATAATATGATATTTTTTTCTTAAGATATCTCTATTTAATATTTTTAAAAAAATGACATTAAAAAAGGAATGTGGAGTTTTAAAAATAAAAAATAGTAGAATTGATGTGTGTAGGGGCATTAATGAGAAGTAAGCGCTACTTTATATAATACTAGTTGGTACATAATTAAATTATTACTGGTTTTTCAAGTTTCAAATCATGAATTTTGGTCCCTTATAGATAAATAATCCATATATTTATTATTGGCAAAAAAATCCATATATTTATTTGTTAGTGTAGGATTTGACCAAGAGGGAGGTGAATTTGTCAATTTAAAAATTAAAAATAGAAATCACAGAATTAAAAACAATGTCACCAAACAAGGGAAAGAAAAGATGAACACGGGAGATTTGTACTGGTTCGGTCCTTCTGACCTACGTCCAGTCCTCAGACCACCTCTGAGCTTTTCAATCCACTAACCAACAATATTCACGGCTCACCAGCCTTTACAGCGGAGATTCACACTCCCCCTTACAATATGTAATAAAATAGAGTCTCACGCTCTCTGTTTTCTGATAAATTCTCAACCCAACAAATTCAAGGTCCCAACCTTGAATATCTCACAGGTTTACAATGGATTTGAATGATATAAACTCTCTTGGAAGAGTGGATAATAAATCACTGAAGCTCACTGGTAATAATGAATATAATGACAGAAGGTAGTTGAAACAATAATGGCGTATTGAATTCTCTTTCAGTTATTATTCTTTCTGTCTTCAATGCTTCTTGATTTATAGTCGTGACTGCATTTAATATCCATTACTCTGAATTGAATATCCGTTAGAGAGAATTTAATATCTGTTACTCTCATCAACTACCGTTTCTGCCTCGCCATTAATGTCACATTAAATGCAACTCAGGAATGTAGATGATGATAGCATATTCATGCAATCTGTCTCCAGGATGTATAAACAACTTTATTTCTCTTTCCATGATTCAATATTTCTGCATTTATGAAGGCAGGTGAGATTCAAAATTGTTAAACATAAATAAGGAAAGTTGCAGAAAGTAGGTAAAAGCTGTCAGAGAAAAATAGTCGTTGAGTAAAGTAATACTCGAGTGTTGTAAATTAAGTACTCGAGTGTTGAAAAACGCTTTTAGCTGCTACTCGAGTGTTTAGCAAAAAGTTTGAAGTGAACTCTTTTGAAATGTCGCAATACTTGAGTGTTGAAATCATAGTACTCTAGTGTTGTCACTTATCTTGTCATTACTCGAGTGTCCTAATGCAAGTGTTGTGTTTATTTAGAAAAGAAGACCTGATACTCGAGTATTAGTCAATCAATACTCGATATATAATGAAAGTGTTGTCAATACTCGAGTATTGACAACACTTTCATGATATACTCGAGTGTTCTACTTCAAGTGTTGTGCCATGTTAGAAAAGAGAGCTCGATACTCGAGTGTTGTACACCAATACTCGAGTGTTGGCAACACTTTCATCACAGCTCGAGTGCACTGCTTCAAGTGAGATTTTGAAGTTTGAAAGCAACCCAATACACGAGTATTAGAGCACAATACTCGAGTGTTGCCAATACTTCCATTTGTAACTCGAGTATTCTGCTTCAAATGTTGAGTAGTGTTTTGAAAATAAGGCTCGATACTCGAGTGTTTATAAATTAATACTCGAGTGTTGGCAACACTTTCAACACAACTTGAGTGTTTTGCTTCAGATGAAGTGCTAAGGTTTTAAAACCAACTCGATACTCGAGTATTGACAGTACTTCATTCCCAATACTCGAGTTTCACATGAAAGTATTCAGTTATAAAACATTTTAAGCACCAATACTCGAGTGTTTCAAAAACATTACTCGAGTGTTTACAACACTTCAACCTTATACTCGAGTTTTCACTAAGAGTATTGAAACACAGAATCATTTTAACTTACAGTATTCGAGTATTTGCATCCACTACTCGAGTATTCTCAACACTTTCAAAAATACTTCGAGTGTTGTCTGAAAGTATTGATTTTTAACACATAAAAAATGCTCAATACTCGAGTTTTAAGACATAATGCTCGAGTACTTCCAATACTTTTATACAAACTCGATTACTGAAGTACAGAACTCGAGTGTTTCATTATAAACACTTAATCAACAGCAATATAAGCTTCATAATTCCTGAAATCCTTTTGTTATCATCAAAATATGGCATCAACATTATTAAATTACGGAAACCAATGTCTTAAATGGAACGAAAGTTGAGAGATTAAAATTTATAATTTGAAATTTGAGAGACAAAAACAAAAATGAGGACAAACTTATAGAAATATTATATTAATCTATTAATAAATATAGGAAATAAGTTTTACATTACAGATTAAAACCAACTAACCAATTATAGTTTTATTAAGCATAAGAAGTACTTTTTTCCTTAGCCAATTATGCCAAGACAGTACATTTTTTTTCATTCTTTTCAAACAAAAGCAATTGTTGATACTAATAGCGGCTGAGTTAAGTGGAAGGGACTAATACCTGAAAATGTGGTGCACTAAATTTTGAATTCATGTTGCAAGATATACCAACATTTAATGCTAGATAGTACCTCGAAAATGATTTTCTAACAAAAGACAAGTAAAGAAAAGAAAGCAATTGTTGATGTTGCTAGAAATTGAAGCCCAAATCAATGTGGGTTGGATATGGTAGAAGTGACTAATTCCCCACAACCATATGTTCAGGGTTTGAACCTTGGTGATAGGAATGCAACTGCGATTAAAGTACTCGGTGGGAGAGCTTTACCTCCCGTAAGGGATCTACCCGGCTTGAATCTGGATTAGTCTGGGCTTTCAGCCTAGGATACCAGATGGTTTGACCAAAAAAAATTCAAATCTCAATAGTAAAGATGCCCTCATTTAGTGCTTCAAACAAAACTCCTCAGCTATGAGGATTCTTGTAGCTAGTTGGGAAAAAAAGAATTTAAAGCCTATGATATTTAAGAATATTAGTTCATGTGGGCCTTATTTGTTATTGGCTTATGTTGTTTGAACATCGAAGAACATCTTGAGCTAGATAAATTCCAGAAACCCAATTCAACCAATTTATTTTATCAAGAAATTGACTTAGAGCTGATAATATGGGTTAAGTCTGGGGTTTAACTGGTAAAAAATTTCTAATTGGGTTGAAAAAATTCAGACATATTTTGTTGCGGGTCATTTTGGTTTGCACTCACCTAAGCGGGCTAGTACATCAACCTTAAAGCTAATCCGTTTTCTTTGTTTTTTGAAAAATTAAAAAGAAATTGAAACTAATTAAAGAGAAAAAAGATTGAAAAATCCAAACTTTGTCTCCTCTTTTTAGTTCAAGAATATTCAAGTTTGTATTTTTTATAATTCAAACTTAAGAAAATATCTTAACATCAATCCTGTTTTATCTTTCAAAGAAAATATGAAAAAGTAATTAAAAATAAAAAATAATATGTGAGGCCTTAACATGTTGGTTTGGCCAAATTTTAGTCTGTCAGCAAATAGGTTGGGTTGTAAAAAATGTTAATACTTAATATTTAAAATTATGCGTCCAAAAAAATAAACTCTTGTACTTGGTTAAATAAAAATTGGCTGCGTTTTGTATTCCGTTAGGAATGCCGTTTTGGCTCCCAAAATCCATTCTCACGCAAGCCGAGACAAAATTCCTCTCACATAAAGTACCTCGGAATCTGTGTCCGTTTTCTCAACGGGTTTCCAAACGAAGCCATTAGATATTTTTTTGGTGATAAAAGCTTAAATAAATAAATTACTTAATAATATAATATATATATATATTTTAAAATAATTATATGTATTATGAAATTATATATTACATATTTAATATTTAGAAAAAGTTGATGAATTTGAGGATGATGATGATGATATAGAAGAAATAATGGGACAAGAAGAAGAAAAGTTAGAAAAAATAAGAAAAGAATTTGAACATATAATGAAAATATGAAATATAGACCAAATAAGACAAATAAATATGGAAAATGTTGAAAATAATGAGGTAACAGGACCAAGAATTAGACCAAGAACTCATGAAATTCAAGATGGAACAAGTACTTTAAGAGATGATTATGGAAACTCAATAGAAGTAGAAAATAATGAAAATAATAATCTATATCATATCAAATATTGAAATACCTTTTGAAACAATTTTTAGAACACATAATAAAACAGAATTTATTCCAACACCATTAGAACAATATGAAACAAGAAATATATCAAGTACAGGAATTTGGTTAGATTTAGATTGTAAATTAGATATAGAGAAGAGGTTAGAGGAATGGAGTAAATCACAAGTATTGGCATTAATGAATAAAAATATAGATACTACTACTGCTAGTAATATAATAGAATTAAGTTTTACGGGAAATGTACATAATTGATGGAAAAGTAAAGGTCATGAATTTAGAGAACAAGCAAGAAGAATAGACCAACCCTATGAAAATAGAAAACAATTTTATAACCTGTTAGTAAGAAGATATGAACAATTATTAAGAAATGAATTTGGAGGAAGAAGTGCAGCTTGAAGAAATAAAAATTAAAAGAGCTATAGAAAAATTACATGAAATAGAAATTTGCACTTTAGATCCTGAATATGTAAATCAATATATGTGTGAATTCAAGAAATACTATTATTAAGCAAGAATAGAAAATTAGCAAAATCAAAGATTTTATCTAAACTTATTTTATAGAAAATTACCAAAATTAATATCTCAAACCATAATAGATGATTATAATAAAACATTTCTAGACAAACCAGAATTAATGCATCATTTAGATACAATGGGAAGAAGAGAAAATTATTTAAGAGAATATTTATCAGATAAATGTAAGCAAGCATGGAAAAATATAAAATATTATAAGACTAATAAAACAATATTAAAATGTGGAGAATTACAAACTCCTTTTTATTCTAGGGCTTACAAGATAGCAGAGTAGAACACTGGGGCTTACAAGAAATGGATATTTTCTCTTTTTCCTTTTTATTCTTTCTTCTTTACATCCCCATCTGTGAGGTGTTTGTAATTCTCCACATTTTAATATTGTTTTATTAGTCTTATAATATTTTATATTTCTCCATGCTTGCTTACATTTATCTGATAAATATTC
>JANTPZ010092271.1:0-17347 GCA_025593235.1 Vachellia pachyceras
GTCAACCCAATTTTCCAATGCTCCATTTGGATCATGAGTGATAGAACTTTTGAAAGCTTTCAAAGCTTCAATTTCAGCTTTCAGTGGTAAGCTTGATTCTGCATTTGAAAGTATAGTTGAAGCTGAAATGAACAAGAAGACTATGAGTATAGTCAAGCTGATCTTTGGAGACATCAGTACTGAAGGAAAGAGATAGAGATACATTTTGCAGGGATATGAACTCTGAACTAGAAGAACACTTTATATAGACGAAGTTTTTGAATTTCGAGTAGAATCATGAACCCATTTGTGTGAGAGAGTTTTCACACGTCACATGCTGGTGGGTCAAACGATTAGCAGAGATTAAGAAAGGACGAAATTCTTCATTGTTTGGACAAAGATTTGACCATGTTGAAGCTGACTTTCTGAGTTCATGCCGGTATTGCCAAACAAGTTGCATCTTGTATTTTATAATAATACAGATTGAGACCTTAGATAATGATAAGAAGGTGTAAATGCAGAAAAGAGAGAGTAAGTTGCAGGATTTGTTATCCATATCATTCAGAACCCAATATAAAAAAAACAGCTATGATAGTGTCTTATATGGTTGGTGCAATGAACTTTGAACTTAACAGTTTCAGAACGGTCCACATTTTTTCTACTACCCGTGGGCTTTCAAGTATGACCATAGATTTTTCACAAAAGCAAGCTCCAGTTTTGATTAAAATACTAACCAACATGGGGTAAGGGACCCAGAAAAACATGGAAGCATTTTAATTAATACACAATAATGAGTGTGGAGAAATGGCGTTAGAGTTGAGAAATAGCGCAATAATAATGGAGAGGAAGCAAAGCAGCAACTTGCAAGTGATGTCTGAAACGTGGTGTGGAGGAGTAGAGGGGGCCCTTGTAAGACACGCGTGAGTAAACAAGTTGGCAACAAGGTTGGTGATTTGGAAGTTTTTGGAGGGGTAATGTTGACCTAGAAGTGTAGAAAACGATGCAATGTCATACTAATTTTAACGGATGCAAAAGGTCAATTAACAGTAAACTAAAATTTTATTCACTCAAACAAAATTATACTATCAGAAAAAATAATATTTAACGACGGAAAAATTTACCACTAAATGGTTATTTTCCATCAAAAAATTTCCATTTAACAAAGGAAAATATTAACGACCATCATCTTTGCGACGGAAATATTTTTCTGGTAGTGTTATTTAAATATTAAACTTAACTCTGTAACAAATAGGGCAACATTATAGTGCACTGTTTTCTACACTTTCAGGGTAACGTTGTCACTCAAAAAACTTCTGAACACTTGATGCAATTCGGTGGATATCTTTGGAACAAATTTTCCTTTTAACCCAAAATTTTAATGGGGATTTTCCTTCATTTTTTTTCCTTTTCTTTTCTGTATTGATGCTTTATGTGAGATTACATTTTGAAAAAGATGGAAATTGCGTACGTTGTGCTTCTTGGATACTAATTATGCATGAAATCGTCAAATTTTCAATTTGATGAGCCGCGATAATTAAAGATTAATATAATACAGGATATTGGACGGCAAATATATCGTATACTACAGTTCATAAAAATTTCCCACTTTTAGATATCAAAACATGATGTGTGGTTTGGTCAAAATTTTCAAACAATCATATCTTAGTTGATTTAGTTATCTGCTTTGTTAAATAACAAAACAAGATAACTTTGTGTCTTGAAGTTTTTTTAATGAAAATATATATATCCGATTAACGATATTAATTTCTAATGCAGCATCAGAATGTGAGTCTTAACCCAAAAAAAAAAGTTATCGAATGTGAACTCTTTGCTTCTGGAACATACAAATTTTCAAATCATAATTAAGAGTATTCTACTTTTTTTTTTTTAGATTGGCTTCCTTTAAATAATATAAATATTATAATTATGCATGATATAATATTATAGCTGACAATTTGGACTTGGTCAATACTATAAATAGTCGTAAACATTAACTAAAACTTCATTGAGAGTAACCCTCTCACTTCGAAAACTTGAAACAAGATTAAAATAATACTAATAATACCATAATGCATTGACCCCGAAAAAAGTTAATTTGAATCCAAAAGCCAAATAATTTTAATACTTGTAGTGGACATTAATTAAACTAGAAATACAATAAATGAAAGCTTTGTCGATCACATAATCATGTGCATAATCTCATTAATGGGATTAATCATGTGCATGCATAATATTATTTAACTTACTGTTCAAGTGACATTTTCCTTTATATTACATGATTCGGTATGCGTGGAAGGTGGTGGAACACATAAAAAAGATTTATGTTATGTTTATGGTATGTATGAAACCTTTTATGAATAAGAATATTTCTTATTTTAGAAGGAAGCATAATTGGAAAATAAAAAAAATGAAAGGAAGGAAACCAAAACATATTTATAGGCGCAAGCTAGATGAATCAACCCAAACAAAGAGCTAAAGAAGAATCCAAACCAGACCCTAGACTTCCTCAATAATAGCGTCAAATTCAAAAAATACCTTTATCTTACACTATAAAAAGATATGTATGTATGTATGTAAGTATGTATGCATGAGTGCATGTAGTATACCGTATATTTTTTTGGAATTATAAATATTCAAAATGAGTGTAAAATTGCTAAAACCATTAAATATAACATAAATACTTCCTTATTTTTTACGGTGGGGCTCATGGTATTTTTACGTACAAATATTTAACGATGTTATATTACATTTAACCATCATGTCATTTTTCTCTTATTTAAATGTTTATGGGTATTAAAATGTTTTTTTTCTTTCACCTGTGTAGGGTAGAATTGTGAAACAAATTAAGGGCTTGTTTGGAAACCAGGTTTGAAACCTAGGTTTTACAGATTCTGAGGTAAAACCGAGGTTTTGAAAAGTGATTTACATTTGGGAAGTTATAGCTTTTACGGATTCCGAGACAAAAAAGTAAGAAAGAGTGGGTAGGAAAGATGAAAATAAAAGAAAGAGAGAGAAAGAGAAAGTAGTAAAAAGAGAGTATGAAAGAGAAAATCTAGATTTCCAAACTGGGCTTCCAAACAAGCCCTAAGACAATGTGCAATTTTGGGTCTTGAGAGTTAAAAGATGGCACGTTCTTCCCTAGGAAGCTATACCATTCGTGATATCATATCAGTTACTTGGGGCTCACTTCTCATCTACAGCAAAACCAAGCTACTTCTTCCCCATTTTTTGCTGTGACGCTTACTGCAGAACTAATTCTTTTTTTTTCATACTTATAATTCAACAACTATAGAACATGAATACGATAGATAACAGCGGAATCATTGGCCTGACGTGAATCTTTTGCTAATTAAGATAAACTTATATGTACCCTAAAAACCTATCTTTATGCACTTTATTCTGAGAATATAGGGTATAATGTCTCGAGTGAAGAACACATCGCAATTATGGATATGTAGCATTGGCAGGAGACACTTGAAACTGTGCCTTAATTTATAGCCCTTCATTATTCATAAACGCGCTTTCAAAAATTTTCCCTGCAGCAAATATCTCAACTATATATGTTATAAACTCCCCCCCCCTCTCTATGTATATATAGCTTGCCGCCAAGACTCCGAGCATCACACCACTCCACAGCAATTATTTACACAGTCTCATAGCTCTTCTTTTCACTCAGAGTTTGTATTGTTCAACATGGCCGTATTTACTGGATCTCTTCCACTTTCACCTCTCTTCGTTTTCATTCTCATCCTCACTCTCAACTCAGGTTATATACATATATATTACTTCTACCTTGGATCTTGCTCATATATATATATATATATATATATATGATTGACTATCTAAGTGATTTTAAATTTGGTTGAGCAGGTGGGAATGTGAAGTTTGGCAATGGACAGGTGAATCAAGACACACACAAATTTAACTTTGTTTCTGCAAATTAAATGAATCAGTAATTAGTGATATGATATGATCTGATCTGATCTGATCTGATCATACTGATATATATATATATATATATATATATATGAGAAAGAACTTGTTGCTGAGAGTTGGTGGTGATGGATGTTGTTAATTGATTAATTAATTATGTGTAATTATATTAAGCAGGAAAACGATGAGAGGAGGTGGTGTGTGGCGAAGCCTTCGGCGAGTGAAGCAGAGCTGGAAGCAGATATCACGTATGCATGCAATTACGTGAGCGATTCATGCAGGCAGATCAAGGAAGGTGGGGCCTGCTTCTTCCCAAACACGCTCATAAACCATGCCTCTGTTGTTATGAATCAGTACTATGCTGAGATGGGAAGGAACTCTTGGAACTGTGATTTCTCTTCCTCTGCTCTTCTTGTTTTCTCTAACCCAAGTAATTATACTACCACTATCTTCTTTCTTCTTCTTCTTCTTCGCGCACACACGCACACACATATATCTACCCTTGCACGTGATCTGGGTTTTATTGCTTCCATTCAGAACTCAACCAGTTAATTTCATTTCTTGCAGGTTATGATGGCTGCCCTTATGCGTAGTCCGAATACATAAACGACTCGTTTGAATAAAGATCGATCTGTGCTTTACTATATAGTTTGTCTTTTAATGTTTGGTTGGGACTAAAATATGTGCCTCAGAATGACAGTATGTATGGCCTGATGATGAATTTACAGTAATAAATTTGATATGTTGGAGAAAAGCCCGGTTTGGTCGAAAAACCATAAAGGAAAAAAAGCTAAAAAGGCCCAATACGTCAAAGAAGGGGAAAAAACAAAAAACTCAAGATAATGGGGCATTTCGAGAATTGAACTCGGGACCTCTCGCACCCTAAGCGAGAATCATACCACTAGACCAAATGCCCTTGTTGTGGTGCCTTTCACAGATAATTTTTACTAATCTTATTTCTCAAAACGGTCTGGACAAACAGTTAAAAAAACTTTTGACTTGATTTGTTTGAGGTAGATAGACGGGAGAAAATTTTGATAAAAAAGACCTTTTGATTTAAAATCAAACCATGATTTGTATCTTTAAAACTGTTTCAGAAATATTATTTTAAGTAACATAGATTTGTTTATGATAACTGAAATTTATCATTTAACATGGATTTGTCAAGCATTACAAGTGGTACACTAATGCTATGTTTGGTAGCATGGAATTAAGAGGCTGGAAGTGGAATTGGGGTGGGAACCAATAAATATGCTTGTTTGGTTGGTTTGAAGTGGGTTACATGAAATTGCCAATTCCATCAAATAATGGAAGTGATACTTCCACATGCCCCAGGTAGGAACCCAATTACAGCTTCATAGAACTAGTATGTTATCCATTTTGCCCTCTCCAACCACCGCAATCACCATCAAATGTGAGCCTTCAACCTTCACTATCCCTGCCTCCCACGTCATCTCTCCGGTGAAAATCCCACAACACCTTCATTCGCTGCAACTCATACTTTTAATTAAAATAATGTTCCCTTCAAGGTCGTTGCACCGTTTCCAGAGAACACGACAACCGTTGCAACTCATCTTCTCCGATGCTCCACGATCCTCTATATGTGTTTGTGTAAATGAAATAAGGATTGTTGTCTAACCGCACACTTGATAAGTATCCTCACAACGAATTTCAAATGCGAAGCAACAATGCCATTGTAATTTCAACAAAAAAAGCTTGGACCTCTATCAAATATAAACAGAATGTTGCAGATTTGGAAGCTTGGACCTCCGTCGGTGCATATGGATAATGCTAGAATGTTGCAGATTTGGGGAGAGAGAGGTAGAGAGCCACAGATCTACATCCCCATGTCGCCGTATGGAAGGAGGGAGCTACATAGGGACCTCCTGTTCCCAGATGTGAATGGAATTCCATCATTGAACTATCCCATATCACAATTCCATCGTTGAAGGTTTCTTCTCCATCGACGATGACTATGCTGGTGATGGGACGATGGTGCTTCAAATCTTTTTTTTTTTAATTTTAGAAGGATATATTAGTCTTTTTACCTTATCAATATAAATATTTAATTAAAATAATGCCTTACTTCTTTCAACATACCAAACATACTTTTAATCTTAGTTCCACTTCCAATTCTACTTTTAGTTCCACTTCCAGTTCCATCAAAAACAATTCCGCGTACCAAACATAGCATAAAATGGAACGAAGGAGATAAAGAAATTTGGGGTTTTGAATATGTGGAGGAAGCTATTTATGATTTCTTTGGGTGAAGTTAGTTTGATTTGAGGAGGTCATGTCGCAAGCTATGCTTATTATTGTGTTTGGAACTCACTCAAGCGATTTTAAATGGATTGATTGTTTCTGTATAATCGTATTCAAATATGAATTTAAAATATTGAAATTGAAGTTCCATTATATTTCTTCGAAAACTGAAATTATATTTTGGAATTTAAAAGTTAATTAGTTACCATATAAATTTTGAGGATTGAAAACCTTTTTTTTTGTGCCAAGAGGATTGAAAACTACATCCTCTATAAGGCTATGTTTGGTTTGATGGAGGGGAAAGGGAGGGAATGGCAAGGGATAGAATTTATAATGTTACCTTATTTGGTTTGATTAGAGAGGAAGGAAAAAGAAGAATTTTTAATGATTTTTTGTTTGGTTCAAGAGGGGAAGGGAGGGAAGCTATTAATCAATTTACTATTTTACCCTTATATGTTGAGTTATATTTATTTACTTATACAATTTATTTAAATTAGTTTCCACTTATGAAAATTAATAACTTCTTCTATTTAATTAATTAAAACAATTATTAAGGTACTTCCCTCATATAATTTATTTAAATAATTAAAAAATATAATTTATATGTAGTTTAATTTCACAATACTTAATTTATACTTAACTTGCCATCAATCCAAAATTCTCTTTTGTATCACCAAGCAATAAGATGCCATATATCCAAAATATGTGTATCCATAATATATCAAGCAATGATAATATTATGTACATGAAAAATGTTCATACCACCAAGTCATATATGGAGGTCATAGATGTAATATAATGAAATATATGGGGGTAAATTAGTCACAATATTTAGCTTCCCTCCGAAAAGCCCCAATTTAGAAGGAGGCAAAATAAGGGAATGGGAGGAAGTGAGGGGGGAATCCCTCCCCTCCAAAATTTTAAACTAAATATGGGAAGGGATTCATTTTTCATCCCCTCCCATCCCCTAACCAAACAGCCCCTGAGTGAACACCATGCATTTGGGACCATCGAGAGGGGCATCACCAACAGAAACCAACAATTAATCATTATTTAGTTATGAATTAATGCTTCTAATTTTGAATATCACCTCGTAAAAATTTCATAGCTACCAACAATTAATTGTACCATTTTGCAAAATTTTAAAGAAAAATATCTTTTTCTTTCATTTTAAAGATTAAAAAATCTGAAATTTTATTAAATCGTGACTAGTAGATTTTTTAAATAATTTTAAAGTTCAAAGAAAATAGAGAAAAATTGATTATTTCGCTATTTGTGCTCCTTCCAGCACCCATGCAAATTTTTTGTGTCAATCTAGTTTTACCGAATGTACCTATGAATGATTTGTAAATAAAAGTCCGTTTTATTATTACTGGAATTATTGGAATCATACTGAATTCTATTCTACCGAATTTTGGTATAATTCCAAGTTGTTTGACTAGGCCACTTCAATTAATTCCTTACCCCCTGATACTACACACTATGGCTGTATGACACCTAAATTTTCAGTCCAAAATCATCATCCTATGATCCCATGCGCCAAAAGGACTGGTGTAGATTTTGTAGAACAGGGGATGGCCATGGAAAATCCAATCTGAAGCCGAAGCTGAAGGAGAAAGATCTATTGGAGAATGTCTGTTTTGGAATTTGCACCTTGTGGGACATCAGTATCATGGTGGCTCAAGGGAGCTCAAATATCTATCAAGTTTAACGGTCTTTGAAGCTATAAATGAGACATAGGCTGTTCAGAAAAATATTTCCGCTTCAAACCTAATTCTAAACTGAGAAACACTAACTTGAAATTCAGAAATACATGGTAACCATAGTTTCAAAATCTTGTGGGTCAAAACCTAAACATCTTCCCATGGAAAAAAAAACCCAAAATCTCAAGTAGGAGATTCAGCAGCATATATTTTTTTTTTGTCATGGTTTTCATTCATCAAAGCCTCTAGGCATATCTGATTTTTAACTCAGAAATAAACAAAACAATAAAGTGGTGCAAGAAAACATTTCACAGAGATCGATAAAACGTCAGTTGCGTCCAAACCTTCTCATTTTTAATAGCCTTCTTCAATGGGACAATTTATCAGGAATTTCATAGGCTAATCCTTGCAAACATATAAAAGACTATGCTCTACTACTGAATATAACTCGTAGTATATGTTTCTGTTCTTATTCTCATGCACAATTACTGAACCATGTCTCACCTCACAACGTTACATCCTATGGGAACCACGAGCTTTATAACCCCAACAGGTAGATGAATGGCACCTTGTAAGAGTGGTAATATTGCTAAGGTATTGTGATTCACAAAGCTGAAATCTTCGATCATGTTTTGCCCAAAGGTCCAAAACCTCCGGGTGGCCATAACTAAGGGCAAAATAAATAAACGTTTAGTGACGAAAAACAGTAGAAACAAAATGAGGGAACACGGACAGTGATGGAAGATTAGGACATACCCTCCAGAAGACCTTGGCATGAAGAAGACCATAAGGGACAGGACCAAATTGTCTTGAATCCCTGGAATTGTATATGTTATCTCCCTGAACCCAAACATGCCCCTTGGGAACCTAAGCAAGCGGGGCAAACACTCAACAAACAAAATCTCCATAACCATCAAGGAAGATACAAATAAAAAAACTTGAAAAAATTCAAGCCAACAAAATATCAAAAACACTCTTAAAATAATCCTTCAAAATGAACCAAAATTGAAAAATGCATATGAGAAATTAATGGTACCACCACAGTCTCGCATTTATCACTCTTCTTGGGATCGATGAGAAATGTGACACTATCTCCCTCCAATCCAAGCAAGCGCTTGCACCAGAACTTTCGAGGGTTTTCAGGTGACTGCACAATGACAAGATCCCCACGTTCAACTTTACCAACTCGTAGGGAGTTCCTTTCAGTCAACAAGAAGGAAGACATCGGACCAACTGTTGGAAGCATGCTAGGACCATCGCACTGCACATTCATCCCAGCCCTTTTGATGCTCTTTATCATCACACAATATTAACATAAGGAAAGCCGGGGGGAGGGGGGGAGCTTACAACATTAGGTTCCACAAGATAGGTGGCAGTGACATGAATACAACAGGAGAATTTGATAAGCGAGAATGCCATATTCCGTAATTCTTTGGCGGTGAGTCCAATTTGCTCAAGATTTCTCCAAAACAGCATCATTGGCTCCTTCTTGCTCTGAGTAAAAGGCCTAGGAACATTTATGCATGCAGAAGATCAAAGCTTTGTTTGTTCACCACCAATAACAGACCACGCACACTTGATGGCATTGATGCCGGAGTCGAAACGGCAAGAGGATCCGTTATTTGTTAATGCCTTTCAATCCCCTATATAATTCTGCTACCAGACCAAACAAGCAAGGTGAAGGAGGGAATGAAGAAATATCTAGAGCAAGACGGCAACATTGAGCAAAATCCTCCTTGGCGACTCCACAGCAGCCACCAATGAGTTTTTCCCAATGCAGAATCAGCTCAATCCTTACAGCTTTCCGTAAATGTGTTTGAAGATCGTATCATGGCTCAACACTCTACGAGGATTTAGGGGATGTCTTGATTAGTAGTAGAAACTATTTAGCTTGACTTGCGTAAATGTGCTTCTACAACACTATCATAACAGACTTTAGACTCTGTCCTCTTTAGCTTAAAAATATGAAGATGATGCCACAGAAAAATGAAGATGTTCACATATAAAAACAAAGAAAATTAGAAATATTTATTAATTATTAACTTATATATTGATTGTCAGTTTCAATTTGTGAGTGAGATTTCAAGAGGATGTGCATATTTGAATTAGTTTTTGGAAAACAACTTCTGAAGAAAAAGTGATTTTAGAAAATAGATTTTGATAAAATAAAAGTGTTTGAATAGTTGTTATCAGAATCACTTTTTTTCATATGCAAATTACCAAAAAATGTATAAGTTACTGTGATAAATGCATAAAGAACATAATCTAATTTATTATTAGAGGAAACGAAAATTATACTTTTGGTATATGGCAATCATAAAAAGAAGAAACAAGTAGCTTTCCTGCAACCATGATTTTGAATCGAAAAGTCTTTTCACAAAATTTTCTCCCGTTTGTATACTTCAAACCAAAACCGTGATTTTAAAATTCAAAAGTGCTTTTTTATTGTTTGCCAATTTTGTCCACCGTGAAAGTTTTCTCGTCAGATCATTTTGAGAAACGACACTGGATGTCAAGTTTCTAGGCTTTTTAGGTTTTGGTTCATCACTTTCCAAAACAGAAGATATCTTAAATGTAGGAGGTTTACCGAAGAAAGCCAATGATTCACCGGAGGCAAATGGTCCAGACCCTTCAACATTTACCTTTTCTTTTCCCTTTCGTGCATCAGACATGAAGCTGACAAAAAATTTTTTTGAAAATTGAACAGAAGCACCAATATTTTCTCATGTTAAAAACTAACAGTATGCATAAAAAAATAAATTTCTTGGCCGTTACAAGAAAAACCAAATTGTCCTTCAATCTCCTTACGAATCCGAAGATATAAAGAACAGACCCACTCTCATGCATACCATGATCTATTTCAAAACTTAGCAGAAAAGAATTTCAGGAGGTGTCGGTAATTAGTGTGATTTATAATAAATAAATAAATACAAATAACATTACACGAAATGAATTTAGATGTGTCAATGGGATCATCCAGAGTATGACCGACATCAGGAATGTTTGGTTTACTAATCTTTTGAATTTATGCCCTTCAAGGCTTCAACAACTCCGGATTTCTTGTTTGAAAATTGGAAAAATGGTTCAACAGCAAACACAAACCAATTCAATCGGAACACCAGGAAAGTTGGACAAATGAATATACCTGAAGTTTATAGATGAAATCTGGAGTCTTGGAGCAGCTCAGAAGGAAAGCTGTAGATGGAGAAGAGCTCCTCGCCTGTCGCCACTTACCTATCGCTGAGGGAGGATATGTCTCTGGCCGAGAGACTTGTCGCCACTCGCCTTTGCGTCTGAGAGAGAGAGAGTGGTGAGGTAGAAGCCGATACAGTAGGAGTGGACGGACGAGTGGTGACGGAGCTGGAGCTGCGTCTCGTTTTGGGTTTCAGGGTTTGGTGATTTGGTGACGGAGCTGACACGTGACCGAGAGCTCGAGGGAGCTGGAGCTGCGACTGAGTCTGAGACTCTGTTAGGGTTGGCCTTCATTTTAAAAAAATGAATGAAATGAACCTGACAGGCCTTTTGAACTCATGCAGTCATGCTTTTTTTTGTATGCCTTTTTTTTACCTGAACTTTTTTTTTTTGACCTGGAACTCATGGCTTGATGGTGTGTGTTTCTCCTTCACCCTTGGAATGCGAGTTCGAACGAGGCAATTACACACAAAAAACCTGACAAAGGCCCAGAAGAGGTTAAAGCAGAGAGTCTGTCTCTGTTTTTTTTTTCTTGGAATTGGCGCTAGTTAGAACATTTTTATGGTTAATTTTAAAGAATAAATTGCTTACCAATACTGAATGTGAACGCAGACATATGTCTCCTTCTGCTTCCTGCAGTTTTTATGATGAACACATTGATGATTTCAATCACGTTGTTCTATGGCAGTCAATAGTTAGAAACTCATTATTACAACCGATGATCATGCGGCCTTTTTTAATACACCTTTTGATATATGGCTCAGCACCCACTTACATCTTTATACCAGCAACAACGGTTGGCGAATAATTTTAAACTGGTTTGTTGGAAAGTATGGGATGCCAGTAGTAGAAGAATTTTTATAAATGAAAAAGTCAATAAATTCTCCTTTATTAATGAAGCATTGGCCTTAATTATCCATCCAACTAAGACTTATGACTTGATCATTTAGCCTAAACTAACTTTTTTGTAAATCTTTAATTATTCTTACAGTCTGCCATTTGTTGGCAGAGCAGATTCTATATGAGCAATGAATCATGCCTTCATCTAAGAAAAGAGTCTGTATTTTCCCCAACTGCATGAGGGGTCTGTCACTTTTTTTTTTGGCTTTGTGCTTAATAATTATATATTAAAAAAGTAGTAGTTTATATGGATTGACTTTTTAAAACCGTTTCTCAAAGTTCAAAATCATATGCTCAGCCTTCCAACTTAACGGAGTTTAATCAAGCCCCACAATGTGTTTGAATAAGCTTCTGAACTCCCCAAAAGCATATTCAACAATGTTTTTTGTAAAACGAGATAATTTCCTTTAAATATTTATCTCAACTTATAAAAAAGTACTTATCTACTGCGTTGTCAGACGCATCCAATCTCACATCCTCCAATCTCCCATGATCCGTTTTCCTATCTCTCGAATGGTAAGAGAAAGTCCATTTCATTATTACTATATTAATAGATACCGGGGTTTGTTTGACGGAGCTATTGTAAAAGTCAAACATATATTTAACAGTATTTTTCCGTCAAACAAAATAATTTTCTTCATATATTTATTTCAACTTATGTAAAAATACTTATCCACCACGTTTTCGTGGGAGATTTACTGTGGGGTCCTACATAGTGAAGATATTTAGCAAATGGTCCTAAATTTTAAAATATTTAAAAAATGGTCATATTCACAACACGAGGTGTTGTCACTTAACAACCCCTGATAACACCATGTGCTGCATTGACAACATCTTATTATCAATGGATTCATTTTTTAAATATTTTAAAATTTGGAACCATTTAATAAATAAGTCCATTTTTTTGAGACTCAACGGTAAATCTTACATATTATATTTGAAGAATGAGTTTCACGGGAAAAAAACAAGAAGAATAAGTTCCGTTGTCTCATCCTCGAATCAAATGATCCCACTGCCCCACAACAATCTCACATTCTCCAACCTCCACGTCAGTAACATGCACCTTCCTTATTCAGTCACAGGGTAGTCAGAAGACAGGCTAATTTTGATTTCAGACACTTGCAAAACTGAAACAGTCTCATTAAATTTTTTGTTAGTTTCCATTTCTGATCTCGCCGCCGGCCACTTCACTTTCTGCAGACTGTAATTTCTCTGCAAGTACCAGCAAAGGCGATGCAGCCTCCATTTCTCTCTTTCGCATCTTCACGCCTTCCCTCAGTTTCTCCAGCAACCGCTTCAATCCCTCAAACTTCCTCAGATCATCAGGACCCGTCTCAGGCCCAAGCCCATACTTCATCTTCTTCTCCTCGATCGCCTTGTCCAGCATCGCGCCCTTTCTCTTCTCTTTCTCTAGCTCCTTCGTCAGATTCGCCAGCCGTTTGTTCACTTTCTCCGCCCTCCGACAAGCTTTCTTCGAAGAGGTCCCACCTTCAGCCAATTTTGCCTCCTCCTCGTCGTCGTCGCCCTCCTCCTCCTCGTCTTGGAGGTGCCGCAGAAACCTCTGATTCACGGCATCGACAGATGGATGGCAGAAGGAGAAGGGTTTGCCACCTGGCGAGAACACCACAATTGCAAGCTCGGCGCCGCACAGGATTGCTAGCTCGTTCGCTTTCTTGAAGAGTCCATTCCGGCGCTTAGAGAAAGTCACCAACCTCGACGCTGCATCCTTCACCATCTCCATCTTGATCTTCCGGCGACCCATGTGTTATTGGTTCACTGGTCACTTTCTTCTTCTTCTTCTTCTTCTTCTTCTTCTTCTCTTTGACTTTGTGGATGAAGTAAGAGAGATGTGTGATAGAGTATATATAAACAGAGAGAAGGGATTGAAATTAATGTTTTTAATATTGGATTTTTATTACTATTTATGGTTGTCTCTGCTGTAATGGAATGGGTTTAATTACTATTCCATTGGTTGAAGAATTAACACTAAATGGTTTGTCATTTTTCAATTTAATTGTCTTGGATCTTGGAAAATAATAAAGTTGGTATGCCTTATCTATTTATTTAAAAAAAAGTAATTAGTGCAGGATTTTTTTAATTATGATTCAGTGTATATACATTGAACAAATATGCATTAATATCCCACTTTTGAAGTTTTACAAATGTGTTTGATGTGTGTGCAAATAATTCGTTTGGCTTGCCATTACTTGTCATGCCCCATGACCAATAGGACAAGCATTCAAAATAGAGTATAGCTGAGGTTGCTTTGTTTACCAAAAAATAAAATTCATGATCATTTTAAAAGGAGTTCAAGTCATCCATGAGAAAATTACGCATATTTAGTGTCCAACAGTATTTCAGATATAATTATTTATAGTAAGAAGTTATATATATACACTTCCTGGAAAAAAAGGAAGATATATATACTTAGAAAGAAATTAGAGAGTTCAATCAATTTTATTATTAATTATAATCAAGTGATTTTCCCTTTTTTTTAAGAAAAATGACCTTGAACCCTTAAAAAAAAAAGGCCATTTTCAGCTTGGGCAGCCCAGCGAGGCAAACTAATTTGCCAGATTATCAAAGGGTAGTTAATGTGGATTTCCCGTATTCAGAGTCAATATAATATTTTATCTATTTTTAAATTGTGTGTAGTGAAAATTTTTAATCTTTTCTATCTGTAACATGAGGGTCTAAACTGCAAACTACCACAACAATTTTGCACATCATTTCATTCCGCTAAGAAATTTTTAAAAGCATAATTTGATGAATATGCTAATTTTTCAAATATTCCTAAAATCGTGAGTTTTGAGTATAATATATATTTATGTATAATATATATTTACGTTCTATAATATATTTTTAATCTTTGAAATTTATTTTAAATTTTAGTTTAGTTCCTTAAATTTTAAAAATGTGCTTTTGATCATTTAATATTAACATAATTAACTTAACAAAAATTACTAATTCAATCGCAATTTTAAAATTAAATAATGTTAAAATATACTTAAATACTGTTCATTTAATATAATTACTTTTATATTTTAAAATTTTAGTAAAATTTATCAGTATCTAATAATAGAATTACCATTCAAATTGTATTTTGTATCCTTTTATTTCTTCATGTAATCTTTATATTGATCTATCTTTGTAACTGTATCCATTACTCTACGTTGGGAAAATGAAGAATCGTAAAAAAAATACTAAATATTCATACATAAACTTTTGGATTGTGCTTTATGCAGTATTCGATAACAATAAAAAAAAATTTAAAACTATACAAACACCTTATATATATATATTACATACATAAGATTGTTAATGTAAAAGTCAATGGACTTTGATTGAAAAGATTAATGAAACTAAATATGTTATTTAAAAAGTATTTATTTATGTGTATTATTATATTATATATTATACAAATTAATCTAAAAAAATTATAAATGTAAATATTGTAAAGTAATGCATTAATCTTAGTTTCATTAGCATCCCAAAAGAAGGTCTACTACCTGTTGTACTAGAGATTGAAGGTGGTATTTGATAGCAAAGTTCCAGTAAATACCTTCAATCTCGGCATATTCTCCTTAATATTTTTCCTTTCTTTTTTCTGAATGAAACATGTGCTGAGTTGGTGAGAATAATTTGTTTTAATTTGCAGTTAGCAGAGAGTGAAACTAGGAACACCTTTCCCAGATTCTGCAGGCATTTGAATTTCAAAGCCTACATAGCATTCACACTTACTTTCAAATAATTATTCTTCATCATAACAAGCTTTAATTAATACCGTTTAGTGTGGCTGCTGCTTTCTGCCATAATCATACACATACTAGAACTATATATATATATATATATCCAACTCTAAATAAAAACACAATGCATACATATATATATATATATAATCTTTTTTTTTTTCCTTTCAAGTTCCATTGATGAGTCTTCTTTATTACTGCTAGCCATTTCACACTCAACTTCCAATATTTCTATCAACTGCTATTAGGTTTAGTATAATATGGGATAGTCCAGTCCTATGAACACCATTGTGCCTTCAACAGCTAATATAACGTGCTTAGCGAAAAAAAATCCAATATTGTTTTGAGCTCTCCATGTATACCACAGCCAAACTCCTAAACTGTGTTTAACTTCCTTTTTAAGTGAATGAGTTAAAGAGCATGTTTGGCAATCCATTTCAGGGGTCATGAATGCATTTTTGGGAGAGGAAAGTATGTTTGGAAAAGTTTTTTAACCAAAATGCATTAATTTTGGGGTTCAAATACATTCGGACAAAAAAAGAAAAAAGCTCCACGCATTCCAACTAAAAATTATTCTCACAAGGTTATCCAAACAGACCAAAAAACTGTAGGATTGGAGAAGCTTGTAGTTACTTTAAACTAACATTTGAAAATGTTACGATACGTAAGAAAGTTCAAAAAAATAAAAATAAAAATTTGAGGCAACAATAGTTGTTTTAATTGATAAGGTATTGATTTACAACTAACAAAGCCACAATTTATAAGATTGTAAGTTCAAATTTCATAAACGATAAGAGGATCTTATTGGTAGATATCTATAAGTGCCTCTGTAAGCATTCTGAGTTTGAAGGCATGACGTAACCTTGATGAGACTTGATATCCAATTCATTTAAACTTTTATTCATCAGAAAAATAAAAATTTGATTTTTAAGTTCTATAAACGATTGAGCTGTACACTGTTTTTATGTTTTTCTATTAAAAAAGCAATATATGTCATTTAAAAAAAATAAAAACAGGCTGGTTTCTAGACGCACGTACCATTAATGAAAGGCATTTGGCAGTTATCCAGTGCCCACGTTTGCACACAGACGCCGGGAAGGCCTTCTTCTGATCATTATTGACAATTTGACCTCATCAGAAAAACGCGGTTCCGCTCGGTCCACTATAAAAATCACAGTTAAATGACCACAATACCCTCGACAACTGTTAATATTATTCTCCCAGTTCATCAAGAACATTCGTCGCACCACATATACGACATTCTTATGAAGCACCGTGTTCGCTAAGAAAAATTAGCTCAGCTTCGAATATCTACCTTTATTGATCCTTCAATATAAAACGCGACCACGCCTTCTTCGTCTCAAGTCATTCCTTCTTCGTCTTCTTCAACTCAATACACACACAACACGACCGTTCAACGATCTAGAGAGAGAGACAGACTGATTAGATCAGAGAGAGATATGGAGGGGAAGCATAAGGTTTCCAAGGTTGGGTTCTTTAAGAAGCTGAGCAGACACTCATGGAGGTTGAAGTTTTACTGGTCTTCTTTGAGGTGGAAGAGGGTTCATTTGCCTGTTTCTTTCATGGATGATCTTGTCTTCAAGATTGTTTCTTTGTTCGAGGCCATTG
>JANTPZ010092272.1:0-11754 GCA_025593235.1 Vachellia pachyceras
CTTACCATCTTAGGCCACGAGTAAGTTGTCTCTATCCTTCTATTATTGCCATCTGGATCTTTCTCTGTGTCTGATTGCCCATGGTTATAATAAACACAGACTGAGCTCGAGTAAAAAAGCAAGCAAACCACTCCAAAATGTAAGTAAAATCTACTTGGCAGCCCGAATCAATATAAAACATAAATCTATAACAAACCCCACCATTCATATTCTTATCTGAAACTCCACATGATACACAGAGAAACATGTCTAGTTTTATTCACTTGTTCATCCAAATGAAATCCAACGGCAAATATCTTACTAATAGACCTAGCTAATGTAACAAACCGCATGAAGAAACGTCGTTTACAGTAACAATTTGTACGAAGAAGATTTGGGATATTAAGTTGTAAGTCAGACAACTGCCAAGTATAACTCTGATGAAAAAGTGTCAAAACAGACGCCATGGTTCAGTCAGTTCATCAAAGTCTATAAATGGATTGGTAAGTGGTTAGTTCTGGTCGGGGATTATGTAGATGATACAAAGATCAATTATATGCGAGAGTAACGTTATTAAAGTTCGTTCTTGTTTACAGTAATTCGTTGTTTCCTAGTTGCTAAAATCAGAGATATTTGTTCACGAATTTTCAACGGAACACGTGTGGACACGGTGGCAGCTGCATTAACATTTGCTGTGACCAACATTAAAAGACAACCCAACATGTAATTAACTTCATTAACTTGTGTCTTGATAATTATATTTCTCTCTAGTCTTTTTCCTCGCAATTTCCTAATTTTATTTATCTTATTATGAGGGGCTAACAATCTACTTCTAATTTTAATTGTATATAGCTAATAAACTGTCACTTAAATGGTGCAACCGAAGTATCTCACCCCAGTATTGAATGTGGAACAGCCGTATATTCTGGTTTGGGGATCTCAACTATAGGCTATCGTCGGAGAGTAGTTTTGCAAGGCGGCTGATAGTAAGGCAAGACTGGAAGGCGTTGCAGCAGTTTGACCAGCTTCGAGAAGAAAGAGAAGGAGGAGTGTTTGAGGGTTGGAAGGAGGGTGATATTGAATTTGCTCCCACCTACAAATACCCAGCGACATGCTGCATTAACTCCTCTGGGGTCCATCAAAGCGGATCTGGCAAGAAGCAAAGAACTCCAGCATGGTAAAGTAACCGCTTATACTTGGGTCTCTCTCTCTCTCTTTTTGGACCAATAGTTCTGTCCTTATTGTATAATCCATGAATTTCGCGGATATCATGAAGAAAACAGAGTAATAGAGTATAGATTATGGTGGGCAGGTGTGACCGAATTCTATGGTACGGGAAAGAAGTGAAGCAGCTCCAATATTTTCGCAGTGAAAGCAAGTTCTCTGACCACCGCCCTGTTTCTGCGCTGTTCTCTACCCAAATTGAAATCAAGTCATCTAACACAGAACTTGATGCGTTGCACAATATGCCCAATTCCATATTGGGCACCTACCATGTTAGTTTTTAAATCCACGAAATTTTATTACATCAACAAATTATGATTCCATTACAGTAAACCTAGTTCTCAGATCATGATTTCAATTATGACAGGGGGAGAGCAAACGAAGTGAAGAAAGAAAATCTACATTACTGTCTTTGCTAACAAAGGACAGAGAAGGCAACTAATTCAAGCAAAATCGTAGATTGAACTGATTAACCAGAATGTCACCTAGACTTCATGTATCAATAAAGCGACTCAGACCTCCTTCCTAGATTTCTCCCAACCCAAATTTTCTGGGACGGCAGATAGGCTAAGACTAGATTATAAAGATATATCGTCGGCTCTGATAATCAAGGTGTATCGTACTGTGCTAATGTGGACAGACCTCACCACCAGGCAAGAGAAGTACATGGTGTAATGTAATAATTTGGGGACTTTTAAGGGCCCTGGACCCTGTTGGGCAATGGCCCAAACAAAAGTTGATAAAAAAGTAATTAATACAAGTAGCACCTTGCCTTCCCACCCGTTCCTTTTTCGTGCCGTTAGACCATAAAAGGTGAACGAAGTTCAGTCTCATTGCAGTATGATAGCGTCTAAGTTCCAAATGTTTGTTTGAGCAGATTACTCACTGAACATCAGTTCTTATTTGTTTGGCTGAAGAAGTTCTCTGACAGTCTCTGAATTGTCCGGATGGCAGTGGGGACAAATGCATCTTCTTTGAAATTCCTCGCCAAGAGAACTGCATGCTGCTTCTAATTTAGATGTCTGCTTGTGCTCAGTTAAGGCATAATTCAGCAGATTCGATTATGTATAACAGTTGAAATCCATGTTTCCAATCCTATAAATGAAATATAAGGAAATGGTTTAATTTATACTAGACAGAGTTAAAAAAAGAAACATAAAGCAGCATAATCATGTGCTCCACAATATCTAACGATACAACATTTCATTTTATTGGGTGTCAATCAATTTTCCATTCCCTACAGTTGCTGGGCAATCAACTTGGTAAATAAAACCATATTATCCAGATTCATTAGATTTCATATGAATATTACCCACACGAATTTATTTAATATCGTATTTGTAATTAAAAGAGCGCTCTTACAGATAAGAGATGATCTGTCTATAGCGCTAATAATATTGACTATATCCAAATCAGGTGGGCCTTATTTTTCTCTTTAGCTGAGTGATATTTAACCATTCAGAATATTTAATCAATAAGTGGTTAATATAGTATTAATAAGGATATAAGTCAGATCATGCAATGCTTTTGTTTCTTCGATAATGGTGTCAATAGAGACAACTTTCTTTCAAAATTATTCAACTCCAGTAGCACCTGCACGTAGTGCCAGATTATCATGTTGAGGAGCAAAAATAAACAAACAACAAAATCAAGGAAATATGGATATAACATAAAAGAAACCCGATTTTCCAAAACTTGATTGTCCACTTACATTCTCATCTTTCACGATTCCTTGTGGCGAATCTAAAACAAAGCCCAAATCTATCAAATATCAAGGCGAGACTTTTGAATTGCAAATGATTGTGCTTTTAGGTGAGAGAAATATAATTTTAAAAAACGGGGGTGGGGTGAGGGGATGCAAACATCAAGCACTGACGGCAAAGTTGGAGTTCATGCAATTGACAGCAAGGTCATGGAAAAAAGTGTCATGAGTAAATCATATATAAGGTTAATGTTGAGATTAAAACCTTTGATCTTTACACAACCTAAAGATTTCTGTACACCATCATTCTTACAATTATCGTGAGGCGACCCAAAAGAAGGCTGAAATAAAAAAAAAATATTTTAGCAATAGTCAAGAGTCAGCGTCTAAAACATTAAAAGAGTTGCAGAACCAGTCGGAGTTGAAGAATATACGGCATCAATGTTGCAAGTAATGTTCTCTTGGAATATCCTGCATTTATTAAAGGATTAGTGACTGCATTGTAAAATTTGAAAACTTCCATTATGGTAACTTGAAGAGACATTTGCCCAGTTCAGTGTCAAATAACAGAATATGTTATCAGTGAGTTGTTGATTTTCTTATATAGGTTTTAGGCGCTTAAGATTTCAAAGGTCATTCAGTAAAATTACAGAAATAGTAGCTTGCAAACCACCAATGTTCAAAGACTACTAGCACAAGTTCAAAGACAGATATACGACTAATTCACCAGACGAACTAATTGTGGCATTTAAAATATCAGTTCATTTTTACCGAAAGAGAAACTCAAGATAGAGAAACTACGTGCCGATATGAACTCAAAATCCAGATTTAATAAGATAAAAAATGAAAATCACCAAGGATCGGGAATACCTAGAGAATTTCCAAGTGAGATCCAACAGTAGAAATCTCATCTTGAGTAAGAGATATCCTTGACTATCATGACGTTTAATAGTTCAGAACATTTTCCAACGGAAGGCTAAACCTATGTCGCAAGGAAATTTCATAATAAGTGACGTAAAATATAGTGTAATTAACCTCTAGAGTTTGAACCGACGCTTTACTCATGAACAGTTGAACTTCATAGCCTTTAAGCTCCTGTTCAACGCGTTCTTTGTTGCGTTTGGCACCTTCGAACTCCGCATTGGTCACGCTGAGTTCGGATTTAATCTCCTCAATTCGATTTTTCAGCGTAGTTAGTCTTTGCTCTGTGCATTTCAGTGCACGCAAACATAGAGATGATGCATATATAAGCATGTTTGATTATTAAGAATATGTAAAGCGGAGATAAATCTAATTTCATGCAAGCTTCAAAAGCATGATTCTACTACATTAGTAACTGCTGTAGATCATATAGTGCTTTGGGTAATTTCTTAACCTGATAGTGTGCGAGTTTTATTTGTTCCTTCTAGAATGGAAATATCGTGAGCATAGACGAAAGAAGAAGAAAGAAAGAAAATCGTGCCATGTTTCAGGATTTTCTCCGTAAACGAACAATTAGAGGAGAGCAGAAAGACGCAGAATACCTCCTTGAGATTTCTCAGCGGCTAAATTGCGTATTAGGCTCAACTCCCGCCATAGATGTTTCCTTCCTCACTTCTTTCAGAATCGTATATTTGAGCATTCACGTCAATGGGTGGTACTATTCAATTTATAGAGTCCGTTTATTTGGCGATTCTGGCCGCCTTCTTCTCGTTTTTTTTTTTTTTTAATAACAGGGGCCAGCCAGTCCAGCCTACATATCAAAATGAGACACTTGTGACTGGGCCTATAAAAGCCCACTGATTTTTCTTCTTTAACGACCAATGGGAAACCCAATTAAATGAAGGGCCGGATGGCCTCGTATCTCATGCATAATATTGTACTTGTTTGGGAACTCATTTTTCCCAACGGTACATGTAAATCAAGACAAAACCATCTCAAAATTTATAAAAATTATCTCAATATTTGTAAAACCATATTGGAATCCATAAAATCACATTAAAAGACGTAACTCCTTTTTGCAATGGAGTTCCCAAACACACATTATTATTCAGTTCATTGCTGTCAGCAATTTTTGGGCGAAATTCCACTTTTAGCCCCAAAAATTCTAACCGCAGTCGAGATCTTGTTTTGGCCTTACTGTTTCACACTTGAATCAATTTTATAAGTAATAGTTGTGAATGCTGACAGGTTAATTGTTAATGTGTTTGTTTGGAAACTTCGTTACCCCAATTGTATGTGTAAGTCGAGACAAAACCATCTCAAAATCTGTAAAAAAACCATCTCGAAATCCATAAAAACCATCTTAAAATCCGTAAAACCATCTATAAATTTGTAAACCTCTTTCTTCCAACGGAGTTCTCAAATACACAAAATATGGCACATGACATCATATGATATGCACACATCTAGGTTTATTTAATAAGAGAGATCAAAATTGGAATAGTAATATAATATAATGCTACATTGTTGGCTGGTTGGTTGAGATTATGGGTAGGGCAGAGCAACGGGCAGGACGGGCTAACTTGATGGTCAACCCGTACCCCCCTCGTTCATTGGTATACGGGTTTGGGCTGTAAGAATCCCATTTAAACCCGTATTAAACGGGCCGCCTAAAACTTGTCGAGTTTGAGCGGGTTGAACGGGCAGCCCGTTTACAATTTTATTTGAAAAAAATTAGTGACAATGAGGGTGCAGATAGGATAATCACAAGTCACAGCTCGAGCTGAAAATCACACAGGAGCCTGTGTTGCTGGAATGGAATTCTTGTTTTGTTTCAGAGGCAAAGCACCATTTTTAGAAGAACAGAGAAACAGAGATGAGCAGGGGAAGAAAACGGAATGAAAAATTTGAAAGCTCTCGCATCTTCAGCCAATCAATGATCAGCAACAGACAAATAATCTCAACAATCGTGAAGAAAGCAGTTAATACAGTCAATCGTGAAGAAACCAGGGGAATGATATCCACTATGATCAAACATGATTCGATTTTTTTGTTAAAAAAATATCCATACACAGTGGAGATCAAGATTCGGTGTTCCACCGACGGGATCACGAGCAAATGTGCTGGCCAAGGAAATTAGATTCAAATAGAGTGGTGCCGGCATAATCGAAATACCTGGATGAAGGAGTACTTGCGAAAGGAAGGAAGGATGCATGCGATGGAGAACTACACGGAGCCACCCTGCGAGCTGTGAATCTGGAAATCTGCGACGAGTGCAAGCAGCGAAGTTCTGACTCAACTTATGAGGAGAGGGTTAACTTGGTTAGGGTTTCCATCTCAGCGCCGATGATGGTTCTTGATGTGGTCGACCGAGAAGCTCTTGGTGGCTCGACGAGTGCAAAATCCATGGAATGCGTCCGGCAAAAGTTTCTTGGCGTTGATGACGGGGCCACTGGTGAGACGCGCTTTGTAGACGAGGTTGAAACTTCCGTCATCGAAGATGTGGTTGGCCAAGAAGTTCTTGGTAGCTAGGTGATCTGATTCTAAACTCAGGGATTGAATGGCAATAGGAGAGAAGCAGGAGTTTATAATGGGGCATAAGGAATTGAACATGGGCCTATCATTTATAGTATGTCTCACTTACCACTGAACCATGCATTGCAATTGTTATGTAAATTACAAATTTTTATATTAAAAAGAATAAGTATAATTAAAAAATAATAATACACGAGCGGGCACGGGCTACCCGAGGGTGTGCTCATTGCCCGCCTGTTTAAGTACAGAGCCCGTCCCGTTTAAGCCCACCTGCTGTAACATCCTAATTCTTATTTAAAGAATTTGATTATCTTTGAGAAACACTTATTTCTTTAAAGGATTTATTTGTATTTAAATATAATACTCAGATTAAATATAATTTATTGGGTAACCATGTGAGTTAAAAAGAAATTATCCTTTGGACCTATGAATTAAAAAAAATCATAAATGATGATAAAAAAATGTATAATACATAACAAATAACAATTTCATATAAAAAAAGAAATATATATAATTATATATGAATATAATAATTTCATATAAATATTTATATATTTAAATATAGTTTAAAAGGGCACGTGGCCCCTTAGTTATATGCATAGTTATATATATATATATCTCTAAAAATAATAAAAATAAACAAACACAAGGGAGTCCAGCATCACATGTGCAGATATATATTAGGGTTATCACATCGCCGTCAGACCTAGGTTTATATTTCAGTTTTCCCCTTTTCTACTCGCGACGTCAACTGTTCTTTGGGGTGTAGGAGTTCGTTCTGGGATCAATTAGGTAATCAAAACCACTTCTTTTCAATTTACTCCCTTTATAAAAAATTTTCTAAATAAATTTCTTTTTCTGACGATAGTAATATCATTCCGATCAGATGAAAATTTAGGGTTAAGATTTGAGATAAAGATTGAGTTTTGACATTATCTGTCTAACGAAAGATTGAGGGGAAATAGTTATTTTTTTTATTCGAATTCATGATTTGACTGTTGTTATAATCCAAACTAATTATTTGATTAAATTAGTTTATAATTTATTCTACATAGGTGGTTTGCACATATTAGATTTGGGGTTGAATAATTTATAAATGTTATTGAAATTGTTTTTGAAGCGTTACTCAATTTATCATATTGAAAAGATTAAGAGTATATATGATTTAACAGTTTATGTTGAAAACCCTAAACTTTTAATTGAGAATTGGGTAGTCGAAATTGATTTGTGAATTAATTAAATCTTTGGGTTGAGGGAAATGATTGAATTTTGGATTAGATTAAATAGTTGGGAGTCTATTAACAACTATAAATTTTAAATGAATATTTCAAAAACTTAAATACATTGTCAAGTTGATTATTTAATTTAGTATATTAAATTTGTGTCTACAATTATTGTGTAGAATAACTTGATTGTAGTTGGTGCTTTGTGGCTTGAGTTTTCAAGTATTTTGGAGTTGAGGTAAACGATATTAATTCATTTTATATGCTTGCATGGATTGTAAGGTATTTTCGATACCTTAATTATATATTACGAATCTTATCTCTATTTTTATATGTTCAATTTTAGTGAAGTGGGAAGTATTTTCTTTATATATATAAAGGATATGTTTTGCTTAGAGATATGTTTGATGAGCTATTCATAATTTACATTTATCTGTAACATATTGTGGATTTATGCATTTGTGGGGAATTGACATATTAGGTGTATGGAAGTAGTTGGGTGATCATGTGATGATGGGAACTATGTAATGTATTGTGAATGTATCCGCGGTTGCCCCACTACTGATCATAGTGGTTGGCTGTATTGTGACTCACTCAGGTGGGGAGTCGGCATAGACCTAGGAGGGAGGCCATGATTTATTGTGACTCACACTCAAGTGGGGAGTCGTTCTAGACACAGGAGGGAGGCCAGGATTTATTGTGACTCACACGTAAGTGAAGAGTCGTGATGGAGTAATATGGAGGAGTAAGTTGGAGGGATCATTTGTGCATTCTGATTATATTGAATGGAAAACATTATTTTGTTTGAATATCGTATATTAACACTGCTTCACTGACTTATAATGCCGTATTGTATATTTTGTGAATTGATTATTAGTTACTGGGACTTTATGTCTCACCCTATCGATATATTTTTTTTCAGGAGAGTAACTTAGTGGTTCGAGGCGTGAAGGGAAGTAGACAACAGACAACAGTTTGATAGTAGCTATCACTGTAGGCTTAATAGTTAAGCTATTCTAAGGAGCAATATATATTTCCAAACTTATAGGGCTTGCATAATTTGATTACACCTTTATGATTATTTTGTGAAATTATACCTATTAATAAATTATCTTGTGGTATGTGTGAGATATTAAGTATTGATTTGAAAAATATATCTGGACTTATATTGTTAATGGGATTATTAATAACTGTTCTGATTTTTGTGACTTATGATGGTGACTTGTGGGCGAGTTTTGTGCCATGAGTCGAAGTGATAATGTGATATTGTGAAAGGTTTGTGGGCTGGGTGTCTCACCTACAACTTTTGTGCCCTAGACCTTGAGGATTTAATAACTAATTATATTTAAATGCATGGTTTCTTTAGAATTACAAATGGTATCAGAATGGATTACGAGTTACGTAACTCATTTTGAATATGATATATGGTTAAATTTTTAGGGTGTCACACCTGTGATGAGCCATTTTTGGGTGGGTCCAAATAGGAAAATTCGCGGGTGGGTTCAGAAAGATTTATCTGGTTCCGGATCACTAGCTCAATTCTAATTATGGGTAATGTCATCATTAAGAGTTTTTTCCTTTTTTGTGCCAACAAACTCAAGGAAACTTTGGACTAGGCTTTTGCATTATCCACCACGGTTAGCTCCAGCAAAACGAGCGGCTAATGAAAATTTAAATCTATACCTACATTTAGTTATTGTTGGTATTTCAAACATAATTTCTTTTAATACAAAATACTTGTGTTTAGCGAAAGAAAAAATCCTTAGCCAATAACCTTAATTGAGAGGTTACGTAATTAATCTCACCTGTAACTTCAAATCCTCAGTATTTATCCTTTAAATTAAAAAATATAGGAACTACAATTTATATATATATATATATATTTTGCCGCAACACTTTGCTTTTATTTATCAAGGGGCGCATGCCAATTATATGTTCATGAGAGTCAAGTAAATTAAGAACGTATTATGGAAGATAAAAAAATTCTAATATATTAATTATATGTTTGACTTGGCTGACTTTTTAGTTTCTAATCAAACCAAAAATAAAATAAATTTACTAAAAGTACTTTAACACAAATTGAGATGAAACTCCTTTTACATAGTTACGTAAAATAAATTTAAAAAAATTCGTCCAAACATCATACCGTAATTGACAGGGTAAAACCACTCCTTTGTTACGAGAAGAAGTTCAAAAATTAGCTCATTCCAGTAAATTTACAGAAGAAAGAGAGCCTTCAACTTATGGATATTTTTTTTTAAAAAAAAAAGAAAGAAACTTTGATTCCTTAAACTTGTGTGTCTATACTAATTCTCCCCATAGTTAATGTGCTTGTTTGGGAAGGTGGTAAAGAAATGATTTTACACAAACTGATGTAAATATATAAAGTGGATTATTTCGATTTATAAAAAAACACAATTAAACGTATTTTTAGAGAGTGTAAAAATTTTGCCAAACATAACCAATAAAGGTTCCACGTTTGTGTGGCGGGAGAAAAAAGTTATATCTTTTGGAATCTGTATGAAAATCGTGAAGGATACAGCAAGAGAAACCATGGGCCTGGAAAGTAAAGGGAGTTGAAAACGAAGCCTCATTGGACGAAACCCAAAAAAACAAACGGGCTGGTGTTCATGGGTCGTATTTAAACCCACGCATTTAGGGCGCTCGGCTTCCCGCATGGGATTGGAAGACATGGACTCGTAAAATTCTAAAATTAGAACAACTTCAATACGAGGGATTGCTCTTCGGTTTTCGAAATTTTCACTTCTGTCTCCAGAACGAGTTTGAGCTCCTCGTACCACAGCTTTTTTTTTTTTCAACATAAATTTCCCTGCACTTCTATGAATCCTCCTTCGCTTCCTATCTTAATTCTTCTCTCCGACATACAAAGTAGTCAGGGAAGAGTTATTGCCAGGTAAACCCAGAGGCGATCAGGCTATTCACTGTTTTCTTTCTTTCTTCCTAGTGATCTGCTTGCTCTTTCCGCAGCATATTTTCCTGAGAAAATCTACCAACTGAAAGGTACCTTATTCATATTTGCCCCTTTTCTCTTTCTTGCCTGTTATTGACATGTGCTCCTTTTTATCCCATTCCCTACTGTTCTTCAAATATTGGTTGTCGGTTTTTTGTTTTAGGGGGCAGATATGAAGAGAACTAGGGACGATGCTTATGCTTCTTCTCAATTAAAGCGGCCCATGGGTTCGTTACGTGGGGATTCGTACGTCCTTCTCTTACTTTTCTTTCCTTCGCATGCCAATTTCATTTCTCTCTGTAGAGTTGGTTGCTCATCTTTAGCGAGTGTATCTTGTCATGGCCTTAACACCGCCTTGATGATGAATTGGAGCATTTCTGGCATATTGAGGGATTTGGTGTTTTCACCTGAGGCGTCTTGCAAATGCCCGAAGATTATTCATTTATTAATGATTTTTTGTTGAATTGATGGGGGCTTATCTTTTATTTGACTTAAATTGACTATGGAATGGGTTCTCCTGTGGTTAAATAACATATCGGAGCAGATGTGGGTGGTTTTTTATCACAACCATAAATCTAACTAACATCGTTAATGCACTCAATTTCCTCTTTGGTTAAGTGGAAATAAACAGAAGTGACATGCGGGCGCGCCCCCGTCCAAAAACATTATTCTATGGATCAGACGTTAGTGAAAAGAAAAACTTGATAATATAATTTCTTGGCAATAAGACCATCAATCAATAGCACATTTATTATATTAGTTTTAACGGTTTTAATGCTACAAATGTTGGTATGCTGGGTATCTGAATTTGTAATTATATTCTGCTTATGAAGCTATGGCCAATCCCAAATCCCTGGAGGAGGAGGAGGAGTGGGAGTGGGAGGGGCAGCTACTTCACAGAAATTGACTACCAATGACGCTTTGTCATATTTGAAGGAAGTGAAAGACATGTTTCATGACCAGAGAGAAAAATATGACACGTTCTTAGAGGTCATGAAAGATTTCAAGGCTCAACGGTAGACTCTTAACTTATTTTTGAACCATGTGATTGTGAAATTTGGTGCTAAAATGATCAGGGGTGTCTCAGCTGTCTTCTTTCCTTCTGCAGGACTGACACTGCTGGTGTCATAGCAAGAGTGAAGGAACTATTCAAAGGGCACAATAACTTGATTTTTGGATTTAACACCTTCTTGCCAAAG
>JANTPZ010092274.1:0-21017 GCA_025593235.1 Vachellia pachyceras
TCATAAAGTGCTCTGGAACGGCAAGAACGCAAACAAGCATGATCATACTCTGATCTAACAAATTCTCGAAGTTGTTGTAGTTTCTTTCTACGACATCTCTGAAGCCATGACCATGCAAGAGGATATGCAAGGATGCAAAGGATGCTGTAAATAGACCCTTCCCACCAATCATAAGTAGCTAAATCATTAATCTCATCCACAAATCTATTGAAGGCATCTTCAAATCTGCATTATGAGTAATATAATAAGAAATAATAAAATTAACTTAAATGCATCATGTAAACTACGGACATCCCTCATGGCCAATAAATAAGAATTTTTCAATGGAAATAGTGGCATACACAATATCTTTTACTTGTTCCGGGGGACAGTGAGGTAGATGCCATGGTTCACCAAAAGTATTAGGGCCTTGGAAATACAACCTATGGACATGACTCTGAGACTCCTCACTTCTATTTGTTTCAATGATCTGAAAGATAAAAGGAATATTATGATAAAAGTGAAAAGTAAAATTGCACTGAGTTCCAAAACGAGATTCTCATCTGTCAGACTCAGAACAGTAAGATTTGTGAATTTCACAAGGACCATGGTAATAAACCTCATTCAGTGATTCCAGAAATGGGAAAGAATGGTTTATTCGAGTCTCATCTCGAGCAAGGGCATGGACTAGTATATCATCACCACCAATGTATTTCATTCGTGCAACACTAAGAACTAGAGCTAACAGGATGAGGAGACTCATCAGAAGAAGACTAAAAACCCATGGCCCACCAAAAGTGTATACCAACTCTTCAAATGCTGTATTACAATTTGGCAGGTGATATCTGTCAGATGTGCACTTGTATGGACAAGGAGTCTCTGTGACACCACCTTTCAAAAAAGAAACAAAACGAAATCAAACAAAAAGTGCTGCATGGACTGCAATCATTTACCATCCAAAAAAATTGATAAGTAATAAACACAAGTCCCATTGACCAAAGGCAGAACAAAAAATCTAGAGATATATATTTATGCTTTTAATCAGAAACATAAGATAAATAATTTACCCTTTTCTTTTTCTTTCCAGGTGTGGTGAAAGCAAAATAATAATTAATACCTCGAACAGGAACAAAGATGGCACGATGTGGGAGCTCATGAGGTGGGCAATCATGACAAAGTGATTTATCAGATCCACTGACATTTTTGAAAGTACCAACAGGGCATTCCTGCAGTAAAATATAGTTAACACTCTAGCAACTGAATAATGGAATGGACCCCCTGGCAGCTCTTTTCAACGACATATATACAGGAAATAGCAATACAGATCAAAGAGACTAAAGAACACATGTAAACAAAGCAATGTACCATTTCAAACTAAATTTCAAAGTATTGAACCACCTAAATTTTCTTTAGTTTTCCTTTTCTTCATTCCCCCTATACAGATGAGAATAAAACACAGAAACTGATACAATGAGGGGAACTATATCCCAGCTGATGTCTAACCACAAGGACCCCAACATAACCTGGGGCCGCACCCAAAAACTTAAACCGGCTTCTCTTTGGAACGCTCCTCTTTGCCAAAGCTTCAGCCACTTTGCATTCCCTCTGGGTTCTAATCCATAGTGATCGCCCAATCACAGCCCATTATTCATTTAATCTCAAGAACCACTTTGATTTTCTAAATATTTTTATTACTTGATGCAAAATATTCTAAGTATGAAAAATCATGAATAGCAAATCTACCTCACAAAAGATACCATAAAGCCCTTCAGGACAGGCCCTTCCGCTGACAGTTCCATTTTTTCCTGAAAGACCCTTCCCCCCACCAAAGCCTCCCCTGAAATCAGAAATAAGAATCAGAATCAGCCCAATCTCAGAAGTTCACAAGCTTGTGCAAATATCTGCTTAAAGCAGCAACCCAAAAGAGGAAAAATCTTGAAAAAGGAATAAGAACAGTTGAAGGGCAATGTAATATGCTACAATAAAGCAAGTGCAAGCAATCAAAGATGCTACAAATTTGAAATCGAGACTCATTCTGCAGGTTAAAAGAAATGGACAAGAGAAATGAGAAAAAAAAAATATTTGAGGATCTGTTGGACAACCATAAATGACATCAAAGCATCACGTAAAGCTGTAGGAGCACATCCAACCCTGCAAGTATATTTAAGTAACAACTGCAGACAATACTGATCTAACCAACCCCACCACCTTAACTCCAAGAGAACAATAAAGAAATAAGTTATTTAATTGCACAACTATTATCTCCAAATATGATGGAAAAATATCAGCACATCATCCCATGAGCACCACACTGCATTTTCAACTTCTTCTCAATTTATCTAGAAGAGAAATAAAACCATTACATTATCTTCTCCAAAAGGGTAACATCAACACACATCATATAATGGACCATAAGCCAAATGGCATCATCAAAATCTTAGCCAGCAACACATCATGTAATCAGACACATGATGCACACAACATGCAACAAATGTTGATAAGAAGTGTCTTTTGCTATTTATAAACCTGGTAATAATACTTCCTTGAACATTTGCTAAAGGAATATATTCATCTCCAACCGGTACATCAGGCCAATGAAAGTGAATCCTTCCACCACCACCTCCTCCTCCGCCACCAGGACTACCGTGCCCTCCATTAGTTGAGATTATAGAAGACTCACCAAGCACTAGCATGTGAACAAACAAAAGAATGGTTCCACCAGATCCACCACCAGGCCCGATGCCTGAAATGAGCCTCCCTTCATGCTCTCTAGTATCTTTTCCAAAGCTTTCTCCATCAGCTCTAAGTGCACCATTCAAAGTCAAGCTAGATAATGAGTGCTCCAATGAACCCATTACTGTCAGAAGTCAGGAATATATTTATGTGTAAGCAACTCAAACCAGAAAAAAACACTAAATACAATTAACAAGCTCAAGCTCTAACACAACCAAATTTTAATTCATATCTTACCAATAATGCCACCACCTGCAGTTGCACCAGCTAGACTATTATTTCCACTGCCACTACCAAGTTCACATGGCATATCCATATCCCCATATGTGGTACCACCCTCAATGAAATTGCCATTAAAGTATCCTTCCCCACCATTCCCACCATGTCCTCCTCCACCACCGACACCATTCTTAATATACCTTCCTCTTCCCAGGCCACCAGCACAACCTGCAAATGGTCCAAATAACGATTTTATAGAATGATTTAACTCAGTGCATTAAGCAATCTACAAAATTCTGCAGGGGATAATAGCCACTTAAAAAAAAAAGCATGGTACCAAGCCCAGATACGCTGATAATTCCTGAATGATGCACATCCACATTTCTAACCCAATGAAGATGAACAACTGAGCCAGCTACGGTTCCTTTAACAATGACTTCTTCAACCCGACAGATCTGGAGCAGCAATAAAAGCCAACAATGGTAAGAAATAACAAGGCCATAAGTGAAAGGATTCGGTTCTTGTAAGAAGCCAAGTCTAATGAATACCTGAAGAGTGAAGGCCAATGTTGAGTTAACATTACAGTCCTCAGGGGGGTGAAACAATTCATCTGGGCAATTTTCAAGTTCACAGTACAGTCGCGGTTTCCTAGCATTTTCAAAAATAAATATTATAAGATAGTTTAACCTTAAGTATTATGCATGAAATAAACTCATAATCTTACATATCATCATCACCAGCAGCCTCTAAAGGACCTCTTAGAACAGAGCCAGGCCCAACCTTCACATTTCAAGACAACTTTTAAGGTATCAGTACCGAAATAATACCATAGAAAGAGTTTGAAGCTCAGATATGAATTTAAGAACTGGAATATTATAAGTCACAAAATCCAATCAGATGTCATGAACCATTAATACAGGAAAGAGAAAGATGAAGAATTATTTCCCAATTGTCTAAATATCTGTTAAGAAACAGGAAAACGAGCATAAGAGCTACCTGATGAGCCTTAAACTTACATTGATACCATAAAACAATGACAATATCAGATGTTGTGCTTCAATAAGATTTCCAGGTCCGGTCAAGTTTAAAAATCCTTGTCCATGGACACCTAAATTTGCATTAGAATGAATAACAGATGATTCCTGATCACACAATATGGGGAAGCTTGTCATGCAATAACAAATATGGATTATAATTCTGCAATAAATTAGACAAATGCACATGATAACTACCTTAAGAACTGCTAAATTGCTAGCTTCAAGCAAAGACGTTGCAACAATAGAATCACCATTACCATCAATGAGAATCTTGGAATTCAACATCAAGTGAATCTTGACAGTCATACGCAGAGCACCATATATCTAATTGGAAAAGAGATGAGAAAAGAAAATGAAAGTGAAGGCATCGTCATTAATATTTTTGGTAAAACTAATCAGATGTAGAAGCACAATTCAAGCATGAACATGTTATCATAGAAGAGGGAAAAGAACATTATACTTGCCTTGATCACAGAGTCACTCATTAGAAGCTCTTCTGCCATCAACTCAAACTCTGATGAGGCAATATGAGCAAGCCCAAAGCTTAGGACAGCACCATTGGTCATACGTATGAGTCCACCAACCTGTAAATTAGAGAGTATATAAAGCGAGGAGATTGAAGGGCCTTAATATTTTGACTACTTTCATGCTTCATACTTTTGTATCTCCTTTTTATTCTCTCTTTCTGAAACCTCTTTTTTTATTAAAATTAAAGCGAAATTTACTATTAGGATCCAAATAGAGAAATTAATGAACAAAGGTCCCAAAGATTGACAAAATTATCATAAAGTCCCAGCAGTAGCTAGCCTGGTTATCATTAACAACATCACCAGCCGTCAATAACAACTGGATAAGTTAATGCTGAGACTTGATAGCAATTTTACCAATCTCTAGGACCTTTTATTCATTTCTTTTTATTAGGACCTGATTGTAAACATCCCAAAATTAAAATCAAAACATTTGAAGAGGAGCAATAGAGTCAATGCTTCAATCACCTGAATTCAGCTCCAATATAACGGAAACAAAGCCTTGGCCTCATTCTGGACATAAACATTTGTCCAAAGAGGCAACTTAGGAAATTCTAGCAGAAGTGTGTCGGTCTGTGTAGTTAAATTAAGGTTGCAGATATAAAGACTCCTAGGAACAGCATCATAATATGTTCCTGCAGCACCAGCGTTGCTAGAACATCCAAAACTCATTCCTCCTGAAAAGAATAGAGCAGGCTTCTTTAACAAAAATGCATGTATTATTCTTACCATGAACAATTTGTTCTGAGCTTAGATAAATATTCATTAAAATACATAGAATAGAGACACATAATGAGAATTTCCATTTTTCCAAAAAATAATCACTGTATCGCACCATGCACTAAGAATATTGGATCATCATGTCTACTGAAAACTTTGACTGAAATTCTTCCACCTCCACCACCAGCAAATCCATTCCCTCCGGTAGCACTGATCCTGCCAGTTCCAGTCCTGCACTTCACAGAAGAGATGATTAATTGCAGACTCCTAAATTAGGACAAAGCCACATAAAATTATCCAGGGTACAAGAGAATAATAATGCCTCACAAAAAGTGAAACAAAATGCCATAGATGAGCTTTGACCTTGGTGACTTTTGGGTCTATGACATACCTCCTCACCCTTCATATGCCAGGGGAAGAGTGAACTAATGTACATAAGAGCCACCAACAGAACTGCAGACCAGCATAAAATGACTTTGCATTTAAAACATCCTAATAAATTTTCCTTTGCATTAAATCTTTTCTCTGATTTGCCTAATTCTTTCTCCCAAAATATTGAAGGGACAAAGTATTGTATGTCTAAATTAAATTCCCTCATTTCTTTTATCAACCAAAACTAATTCGTAGGGAATCTTGCTTCACAGTTATATTTTCCTTACCACCCATCTAGAGAGCTCACAACATGCAAATGCAGCCGTTGTTTTTTGGGTGGGGGGGGAGTGGATCTGACAATTTGACAGTCAGAATTTACCAATGGCAGAACATTTAGTCACTACAAATTCTCTCTATATGCATGCTTACGATGAAGGATATAATATCCAGAGCCAAAAACCTTGACTAACGCTATCTGTTCATCCTAAACTGCCAATTAAAACTTACTGTATTCTGAACCAAAAGATACCAACCCTATTCTCTTCTCACACTACACAACAAAATCTGAGAACCATCTAGAAATGATCATAAGTGAATTTGCAAATACACCATTTAAGCAGCAAGGAAGATGAAATTACATTCTATAAGCTTTGATAAAAATGCTGCCGCCAGAACCTCCTCCACCCTTCATACCCCCATCACCTCCGTTTGCCAAAAGATCCCCAGAGACTTCTATGGAATCCCAGATTACAAACTTAATTCTCCCACCTCCTTCCCCTCCATATCTCACTTCTTTGCTTGTGGTCCCACCTTTACTTCCGTAACTCCATGGCTGATCGAGCGAGGACCAGGAGTAGGCATCTCCTCCCCAAACATCACCAGGAAGTTTGGTATTGTCTGTAACACAAGTTGCACCTCTCCCCCCATGCCCTCCACCCGCACCTTGAGTCCCCGATGGCGTCCCACTAGTTTGTGCCGGCGGTTTACCTGCCAACCCGGTCACATTTATTACCGACCCGCCAACCAAGCTAGCATTCTGAGACTCCACTAAAACCGTCCCCGCAATGATCGACGAACCACTGTGTAAACTGAATTCCTTGCTGATGTTAATCAAAACTAAGCAACCTAATACTGGGCAACTCAAACTTACATTAGAAAGTATATGTAAGCTTCCCTTTCCTTCTATATAGATATCCCTATCGAAAATCAAACTGGAATTAAGCTGGCAGGAGGTATCCAGAGAACCAATTCCTTTAAGATCCTCTTCGCAAGAAAGAGACGGAAGGTCAGGCAGGGGCGGAGGCGGAGGAGGGGAAGGAGGAGTATAGTCGCTGTACAAAGAGTCAAAATCCGAGCCAATAATCGAGAGGCCATAGCCGGAAGCAGCAGTGAACCCACAGTATAGTACGAAAACCGAGAATACAATTAAAAAAGAACCAAAACAACAAAGGGCGCGAGCCATCCAAAGGAACCAAACTCATCAGAAGGATTGTGGGATGGTGGTTGTGCAAATCAGAGTGAATTAGAGTATGAACTGTACAGTAGAATTTATGTCAGAAATGGAACCGGAAAGAAAAACGACGGTTTTGCTGGTGCCATTAATTACGCTATAATGTATGCAAAGAAGCTTGGAAAGAGGGATTAGATTTTAGGATTAGGCAGAAAAAAACAGAGAGTCGAGATAAAGGAAGAAGAGAAGCTTTGGGAAAGTGCATATGGCATCAAGCGAAGCGGGATGGGCCAAAAAATATAGAGGGCACGTTTGGTACAATGGAATTTGGAGGCATCGATATGAAAATGGAATTGATTTCAATATCAATGCATGTTTGGTACCATGGAATTGGCTTCCACATGGAAGTCAATTCCACCAAAACCATGGATTTATAATTCCATCTCAAAAGTTTGGATTTGTAAATTCATGGAGATAATTCCATCTAAAAATTTTTGAAAAAGCTTTTTAATTTGATTTAGATAGTTTTAAAAGTTAAAAAAAAGTTTCATTTAGAAGGGCTTTTAAATCTTTTCATCTAGAAATCATACCTCATTTCCATGACATACCAAACATACTTTTAAACCTCATTTTCATTTTCATTTCTACATTTACATTCATATACATTTCTATATTCGTATCCATCGAAATGAATTCTGCATACCAAACGAGGCATTGTGAGAAGAGAGAAGGCGATCATGCGCATGGCACGTGGGTCTCTATTACCCTTCAAAGGTCGCGTCTTTTGTCACCGTCGGATGCGGACCGATTGGACCTTAGCGCTGTATTCAATTTTAAAATTGCATAGGCTGGCCCATTTACTTGAGATTTGGCCCAAGACAGAAAGTTTGAATCCTACTTGAAAAGGGTAATCAATAGTTCCTTGAAAAGTATTATCTTTAATAAAAAGATACATGTGCTTAGCAAAAAAAAATATTAATATCGATTCAACCAATACGATTTAGTTTAATGAAAAATATAGTTCATCACATAATGACAAATTAATGTTCGAATACTCGTTCAAAGATTCACCCATGTTTAGTACTCAATAGTAACTTGAATCAGATTGTCTCCTAATTCAAGGTCATGAAATGATATGATTACTGTGAATTTTTAGATAAGTTTGGAATTAGGAAGATTTTGTGACAGAATTACTTGAATTCTCTCAATTTGAATGCAAAAACAAAAGGACAATGAGAGTTTAACAAGTAACAACTATAAGTACAATCATGTCAAGATGCGTTTTAATTAAATGGCCCCATTAGCTGAGATCATGATGATTGAAAATACGAATTGTTTTTTGTCCCTTGCATATCATGAAATGCCACATTTAATGTTCTTTCTTTTTTCATATTTGGCCCTTGTCTGCGTCTGGAAATTTGCACCAATGAACTCAGAACAAGCAAAAGCTGAAAGGAGTGGAGGTGGACACAATAAGGACATTGATTGGGGGATTGAGTGGCTGTGAAACGAAGCCAACCCTCCTGCCTCTCAGTTTGTATCTGTGAGTCCATGGCTGGCATTTTGAGTTTTGACAGAAACATGCATACAAATAATTAATACAAGTTTAATGTTTCATTGTGGACTGCATGCATTTTGCTGTTCTCTTTATTAATGAGATATGAATATTTATATATGCAGTCACTCTCTGTCAGTTCCGTTGGGAGAAAGTGGAAAGAGACAATAAAAGTTATGATAACTTTTGGAATGGGTTGAATTCAACGTGTTCGGATTATTTATATTAAGTATTTTTTAACTTAAAAGATGATTTTAATGCAAATTATTAAAGAGTATTTTTTTTAGAGAAATTAAGGTGTTTGTAGAGTCATACTTCTAGAATAATTATGAAGGGGAAGAAGATCCGTGAGTTAAGAAATATTTAGAGTATTATTATTTTAATGCAATAGTATTTGAATATGTTGGATACTACCGGTGATGATGGCCTAATCAATGGTTTAAGTTTGGCCCCTAAGAGTAATGTTTCTATATTAACACATACCCACAAATAAAATAGAAGTAAAAGATGGTTAAAAAATGTTAATATAGAGGATCTAACATTTTCAATGAGGGATCGGTAGTATGGTTTAACTTTTTCTACATCTACAGTAACTTTGCTTTTACTGTAGAGATTATACCTGCTGTATAATCAACACAGTAAGTTTAGTATGTGTGATCAAACAAAATTATATATCAGAATTATATCAGGAGTAGCATATATACTTGAATATGTTAACCCATTTCAGATTCTCAGCATCATCTTCATTCATCAATTGTGTATATGCTCCTTCCTTATGCAAAGCTGCAAAATTTGTAGTTTGTCGAAGTCATTATATATGTTTGCTTGCAGAATAGAGAAATTTTGCCAATGTAGTTTGAACTCAATCAAAATCCTTACGGTAGAAAGAGTGGAATCTGACAAAAAACAAGGCTGCTGGAGGCAAAGTTGTGCCATTTTCCTTAGTAACCTGCAGATTAATTCAAGTGAACTATCCGTTAGCTTTTCTTCATTGTTATTATTATAGTTATGATCAGGACATGAACTTGAAGAGAACTCACCAAGTACACATAATCATCATGTCCCCATGACATCACTACGTTATCAAGTCCACAGCCTTCAGCGTAGACACCATTTTTGGTGTTGTAATAAGGATTGCTGTAATCTGGATTGTCCTTAAAGTACTGCAACAAAAGAAACAAAACTTGTCTCATATGATTCTCAAAATTCGCAAAACACAACATTTTAACCGAGTTTGTCAGCAGGGAATTAATTACACGCCTTGTGGTGCACATTTGCTTCATCAAAAGAACAGCCAAGATGAAACGTATCTCCTGCAACAAATTTTCAACAGGCATCTATTTGAGATGCTGAATTCTCAGTGACATACAAAAAACTACAAGGAAGTTATTACTAACCAACCACAGCCCATTGAGGAAGTACACCAAATTGAGGAAGCAGAAGGATCTTTCCAAGATCTGAAAGGGAGAACCAATAGAATATTTCTCAATCAGTCGCTCTTTTCTCGAATGTTTCTAAGTTTGTTATGCCCAGAAATTTGAAGTTTGACACAATAAGCTACCCTAATAAAGGGTGTATTAACATAATATAGAAAGATATATACTATGAATAAGAGCGGTCAAATGCAACCAATCTTCATTAGGATAGTCTTTTCTGATTGCCCCAGCTGATTGCAACAAGCGCTCAATTTGGGGTTCATCCAAATCAGGATCACTTTCATCCACAACTTCAGACAGCAACTCACAACATTCCCATATTCCCATCTCTCCTCTGTCCAGTTTCCCATATTCCTCCCTCACTTTCTTCACCTGCAACAGCATGATCGAAGTTTCACCACCATGCTTAACTAGCGCAACTGATGAAAATTGGTGAGCCCTCTCTCTGTGGATGACTCAGTCTAAGAAATAAAACTAGGCTATGGATTAGTCATATGTCTGGTGGGTGTGCTGAAGCCTGTAGAATTCCTCAACACCTTTTTGCCTCTCACTTTCTGCATTATAATCTCTGCATAAATTGGAAATTCCCATTGTCAGATTCAGGCTTAACAGATTTTCTTTTTCTGTTCAGATCAGGTTGCATGGGACTAAAGAGTCAAGACCAGATAAGAACAAAATGAGAGAGACCTGAAAGAGTGACCAAAGGAGTTGATTTCTGTGACCCAGATTTTGGCTGTGGAAATCCACCATCCAACACAAGCTCATTGTTCTTCTCAGCGTATTGCAAATTCTTCTTCCCAAAGTTTGATTCTGAATTCCAAACACAGAACAAATCGAAAGCTTAGTTTTCCAGACAGAGCGTACCAATGAAGAAGAAAATTAAGGAAGAAAAGGATCATACCACCAACTTCAGGTTGCTCAATGAGGATAGTCATTGTGAAACAAGAATTAAGCAGAGAAACGAAACAAATTAACGAAGGAAAAGGCGATTGAAAAAGGTTTGTGCGTGGATGATTCAGAAGTTGACAATGGGTTTATTTATACTCAGATGGAAGAAAGGTTCTAGCTTGAGTATTAGGAAGCTTGGAGCATCCTCGTCCGAAAAAACACACAATCATGCATGATCTTACCATTTTTGTATAATTCTTTATTTCTTAGCTGAAACCGTACAAACTGATTAGTAACTCTTAATTACATGAGTCCAGATCAATGAATCTTTCAAAAATATCTCTTAAAGGTGCCATCGCTGACGTGGACTACGAAATTAAGGTTTCTATTGCTTATCTCCTGTAATGAAATATTTTAATGGCTCGTTAGGTATATTGGAATTGATTTTGGTAGAAATAGAAATGAAGATGGAAATGGAAATGGAAATGAGGAGAGAAATGGACATGGACATGGACATGGATATAAATATAAAAAAAATGATGGGTCAAAAAATCAATTCCATGGAATTGAATACAATTCTATGGGTTACATCATAGAATTCATTTCTACCATTTTTGAATTCCATTTCCATTTCCATTTCTAATTCCACCCCCAAATTCCACCCTACTAATAAAAGGAAATGAATTCCATTTTCATTTCTACCTTCCAATTCCACCATACCAAATATGGCATTAAGGTAATATGGATGAGAAAGATATTTTATTGATGTTGAATATTCCTTTCTTTCTTTTTTTCAGTTTCGTGTTGATCTAAAAACAGTACACTAACATGCGCATGAAGTTCGTTATCCAAACTGACTATTAACTTATAAGCTGAACTACTTCCATAACATTTTATGTTGATCAAGCTACTACCTTAGAGAATAATGAGCTGGTAAAAAAAAAAAATTTGAGAATGATGTTGATATGAAAATTATGATAGAAAATAAATAGAAATACTTTTTATAAATTATTTTGAAATACCTTAGTCCCTTTCTTCCTCGTTTAATATATGTTTATCAAACACTTAAAAAAAACACTCTCACGTAGGTCGAAACAAGATTCATTTTACATATTTATTTTGAATTATGTAAAATCATTTAAAAAAAGTTAATCCAAATACCCTCTTACACGTTTGTGTTTTCTGACCTAGGCTTACGAATTTGCGTTCTCTCTGAATCACATGGAAATATGAATTCTCTAGCTGCTAAATTCTGGAACAAAGAATTGTAAATTTGTATTCTTCGCATGTTAAATTTTAGAAAGAATTGGGGATAAATTCTTATTAGTAAATTAATCAGAAAATATGATATGTCATTGTATCCTTATAGAAATTTAGTTACATATCTAAAGGGTCGGTTGCATAATATGAAAACTCAGTTGCATAAAATGTGGAATTCCAGTTGTATAATATATAAGATCACTTGCATACTTTGAAAAGTCATATTCTACAATTAGTTTGCAAATTAGGGATTAATCCCCAATTCTCCCTAATTTTCTATTGATTTTAGTATAAAATGAACTTTTTTTACAGAGTTTGATTATGAGAATTTTATTTGATAGTGTTTAAAACTCTTGTATTATTGCCGATGAATTTCCTTTGTTTTAATTTGTAAATATTTTCAAAAACATTGTTTAAAGTTTCATCATTTTAAAATCGCCAGAAAACTTGCCAACAACGTTGGCGTCAACACCGGAAAAATATCGCTGGTGGCGCTGCGGCAGTTTCCGGCGAGAGGAACAAGGAGGAAGGGGTGGGAATTTTTTTTTAAAAAAAAAAGATTGAAGGGCATTTTGTTGAAATCATAGTTTTTCTTTTTACTGATTGAAGGTTATTTCAAAAGAGAAAAACATCAATAGGGGCACAAGTGTCTGATTTTTTTTGGCAGGGACTAGAATGTATTTGTCTTAAAACATTTATTTATAAATATATAACTGAAGCATGATGAATCTGTTGGAAACAGGACATGGATTGAGAAGGTTGGAAGAATATGAAAATGATTTTTTTTTAATAAATCAAGCTGACAACTTGGTAAAATGATATCTTTCGTCAATATGTAAACTCTACAAGGACCAACAAGCTAATAATATTTAATAATACATACGCTCAAGCCTTTATTTAGATGGACACGAACTCATGTAAAAATTAACTTAATTATTACATCAAATTGACAAAGACAATTAACCCCTTCCAAAAAGAAAGGAGAAAGAACAGAGATAAAGGACAGCAACTCTCATATCTCAATATCTTGAAAATATTTGACTATATGAACCCTTGCTTTATGCCCTTAACTGTTTATCTCCAGCATCTTCACAAGTTACTTTCTCTATTAAAGCTTCACCATCTAAGCTTTGCTGGGAAATACTGCAGATCCAAACACGCACAAAATAAATATACCCACAGAGAAAACAGCAGTGGTAGATCCAAATGGTTAAAAAAGCTTGTAATAGTTCATCAAGTTCTCACTTTTTCAATGAGGGATTGATAATATGGCTTCACTTTTTCAACATCTACACGAACTTTGCTCTTACTGTACAGATCATATTTGCTGTATATATACGATGAAACAGATTCAGTTCAATATGTAAGATCTAATTAATCACTATTAAGAACCTGTATTGAAGAGATTATGACAGAAGCATACTTGAATATTTTGACCCACTTCAGATTCTCAACATCTTCTTCGTTCATCAAGTGTGTATATGCTCCTTCCTTATGCAAAGCTGCAAAATTTATATATTGTGTGTTGATGCCATTATATATACTTGTTGCAGAACAGAGAATATTGACATGTAGTTTGAGCCCAATCAAAATCCTTACGATAGAAAGAGTGATATCTGATAACAAACAAAGCTGCTGGAGGCAAAGTGTTTCCGTTTTCCTTGGCAACCTGCAGATTCCAATGTAATGTACCTTTGATTAGATCTTCATAATTAATATGATATTGATGGGTGCCTAAATGACGTATAGGTGATCTTAACCTAGAAGATAGCCGTTGAGTTGTGAAAATCAACCCATTTAAGAGCATTCAATTCTTAAAATATGGAAAAAAAAATAAATCTGATTTCATCAATAATGTTTGTATTCAGGATGAAAACTCACCAAGTACATGTAAGCATCATGTCCCCATGACATGACTACATTATCAAGTCCGCATCCTTCAGTGTAGATGCCATTTTTGGTGTTGTAAGAAGGATTGTTGTGATCTGGGTTGTTCTTGAAGTACTGCAACAAAAACGTTAAATGTCATATGATTCTCAAAATTCGCAAAACAAAACCTTTGTTGGCTTCTTCAATCTGTCAGAAGTAAATTAATTGCACACCTTATGGTGCACATTTGCTTCATCAAAAGCACAGCCAAGAGGAAACGTATCTCCAACCACAGCCCATTGAGGAAGCTCACCAAATTGAGGAAGAAGAAGAATCTTTCCAAGATCTGAAACAAAAGATCCAAGAATATTCTGCAATCAGTCCTTTTTCCCCCCTCTCAAAGTTTCTGACTTTTGATATTTAAAAAGATGGGGGCCCAATTGTTGGATTATGCCCAAAAGTTTCAAGTTTGACCCATTTATCAAATCTCTAGAAAATAGAAATGACGACTATAAATATTTATATATATATATAAAACAGAATATACCATGAATAAGAGCTGTCAAATGCAACCAATCTTCATCAGGGTAATCTTTTCTGATAGCCTCAGCAGATTGCAATAAGTGCTCAATTTGAGGTTCATCCAAATCAGGATCGCTTTCATCCACAACTTCATTCAGCAGCTCACAACATTCCCATATCCCCATCTCTCCTTTGTCCAGTTTCCCATACTCCTCCCTCATTGTCTTCACCTGCAACAATCATGATCAAAATTTCACCTCCATGCTTATTAACTGCAACTGAGGAAACTTGCTTGGCCCTCTGTGCTTGAAACAGATTCTGAGAATATAGTTTTTTGGGAAAATTAAAATAAAGGACCAAAAGAAAATATATTTATTATAAATTAACATCAAAATGGTAATTACTTAGATTGATCAAACTTCAAAATAGAAATTTAAAATTACCAATCTACCCATAACTAAACCTTTTACATTAGTTACTACATATAAAATTAAAAATATCTAAAATTAAAATTACCCATAAATCACCAAGTTTTTTTCATTTTTATTTTTCACCAAATTTTGTATTCACATGATCAATATATCATTTAATCCATCAACATAACACCAAGTTTTTTTTTATTTATATTATCAATACTAATATGAATTAAAATTTTACATAAAAATAAAAATAAATTCATTTTATATCATTTTATAATATAATAGATTTTATAGATATTTTTATTTTATTAACGTTACATGCATTTTTTAAATAGCATAATTTCTCCTAAATTAAAAATAAATCGTATGAAATATGTTTAAATTATTTTTAAACCATATAAATTTTATTATTAGTTTCTAGACTTATATAAATTTTATTAAATGTATATAATATGAACTTGTAAAAGATAATAAGTTTTATTGAAGTTATATAATTTTTTAATTAAATTTTGGGTTAAGTTTTAAGAAATATATAATTTAAAAAACTGAACAAAGTGTACTTTTCTTCGGCAAAAATTTAAAAAAAAATTATGTTTAATTTAGTAAAATTTAAAAATTGTATTAGTTTAAAAATATAGTGTGAGAGAGAATTTAGGATGGACAATAGAAATTGTTGTTAAGAGTATTTTAGTATTTTTAATTTTATATTTTTTATTTCTGTCCTTATAAATAATTACAAGTCATTCATAATAAATATTATTTTTTAAGCTATTTACTGTAATTTTCCATGGGCTTACAAAGTCGTATGTTTGATGGGTGTGTTGTAGTCTGTAAAACTCCTCAACGCCTTTTTGCCTCTCACTTTCTGCATCATAATCTCTGCATAAACAGAAAATGCCATTCTCAGATTCATACTTTAAACACATTTTCTTAGCCATTTTGCAGATCATAGCTTGCATGGGACTAAGACCAATAAGAAAAGAATGAGAAACCTGAAAGAGTGACCAAAAGAGTTGATTTCTGGCGCTTTAAATCCATTCTGTAACACAGATTTTGGCAGTGGAAATCGACCATCCAATATAAGCTCATTGTTCTTCTCAGCGTACTGCAAATTCTTCTCCCCAAAGTTTGACTCTGAATTGGAAACACATTACAAATTAAAAGCTTTTCAGAGAAAACATGACAGTGAATGAGGAAGCAAGGGAATAAAGGAAGAAGAAGATGATACCAAGATCAGGTTGCTCAATGAGGATAGTCATTGTAAAAGAAGAAATGAAGCAGAAGAAGAGAAATTAAACGAAGCAAACGAATGAATAGAATGGAAGCCTCTTTTGAAAAAGGTTGGGTGTGGATTCGAACGTTGACGATGGAGTTATTTATACTCAAATCCAAGAAGTCCTTGCCTGAGAATTAGGAAGCTTGGAGTCCTTATCTGAAAAAAAAAAAACAAAGAAAGAAAACAGATAAATATGATCTCATACTCGTTTTCTAATTCTTTAATTTTTTTTTAATTGATGAAAACCGTACCATCAGTTATGTATCCATTTAATTCTCAAAATTCAAAGCCAGCTCAATGGATCGATCGTTCAAAAAAAATATCATATAACGGCTGCATGCTGCTGACGTGGACGGTTTGCATGACTTGTCTATCTATCGATCTCCAATCATATCCTAATCTGAAATTTATTAATATTTATTAACTGATATTTTAAATTAGAAAAGTTCAAATTAGATTTTCTTTTCATTGCATCGGTAACTTCTCAGAAACATATAGTCACTCTTAAATCAAAATAAACAGAGATCTAAATTTGATATCTTATAAAATTAATATTATAAATATAAATAAATAAATTTAAACTACTAAAATATGATCTCCATGACTTATAATTGCAGCATATACAAGATAACAAAATTTTTAATTTAAAAACTATTATAATAAGAATTTTATAAAATATTAAATATGACCCATCCATTTCTTGATTTAAGGGTGGAGATTTGATTCCAATAAAATATTAAAAAGGATGATTATAAAAAATTACGCTCCTTGTTGGTCAGCCCCCAAAAAAAAAAGACAATTGTTTATTTAAGAACGCCCCATTTTCATACGATGCTATATAGTTTTCTAGAAGATTGCATGTATTTAAATAGTAATGATAAAAAAATGTAATAAATATTTCCCATTTTTCTTAATTATTATAGTTTACACCAAACATGTCCTGGAATCATTTTTTTATTAGTGGTTTGTAATTTCCCATCGGATGTCTTAATTTGTTGGATACAGTTGTATGTAGTCCATAGCAATCGGAACGTGGAACACACGTATGAATAGCGAATTGCTATAAAGGGCCCGAAAAATACGGGGCTAGAAACTAAATATTAGGTTCGTGAGGGGCGATTATGCAAAAAAACGTACACGAAGAAATAGATGAGGATGAGTCAGTCTTACGTGGAAACAAGTCTGGGGATGTGTTTGGTGGCGCAGATTGTGGAATGAGTAGGCATCTAGTCATGACCGTGTAATATTTTTGACTTCTTTATTTTCCCGCAAAAAAAAATATTTTTTACATTTTCATTTTTTAATGACAATGATACGCTGTATCGCCGTTGTGAACATAATTTCTCATTTAGAAAAAAAAATCAAGAAAAGAGAGCGAGAAAAACATTTTTAGGTGGAATATCCTTATTGTAAATTTATTTTTGTTATAAATTGGTAAAATTATAGCATAGAAAATGAGATAAGACAAGAAGTTAGAGAGCAGGGCAAAACATCATTTCTCATTTACACATGATTCAAATTATTAACTCCATATACATTGATTTGGATCTCTCTCTTTTTTGGGTGTTATTACAGGGTCAAAGGGTACCGAATGAATCATTGATTATTTTTGTGATTTGGAATCCGTGAGGCAAAAGGAATTTACGAAATCCGATAAGAATTTACAGATTTAAAATGATTTTTATGGGTTTTGAGATAGTTTTTACGGATTTCAGGTTTATTTTATCTTAACTCATGTATACCGTTAAGAAAAAGTTTTTCCCAAACAACATGCAGATAATTATCTTTCTTTAAGATTCTAGCGTAAAACCTCTTGGTTAATTAAAGAATACTTTTAGTTAAATTGAGATAAAACTTTTTTCACATATTTATATTGAATTACATGAATTCGGTTAAAAAGGTTCATCCAAATAGCCCCATCAGCGAACCGTTAATCGATTCTCCAGTTGCTTGGATTAAACATTTTGTAAAATGTGAAATGAAGCCTACAAAATAGCCTTTTCTCCCTTTGAGAAAGGTTTTTTTTTAATACTTTTTTCCTTCTAAAAGAGTATGTATCGTTCCATTGCAGGTAATCATATTCATAGTATTGTCATACACTAAATTTGGATGCCTTTCTTAGTGGTTCGATTTTCCATGCTGCGAGTGCGAAGGATCAGACCCTTCTACCAAAAATATTTTTTTTTTCCTTTTTCCTTTTTTGTGTGATGGTTCAAACAATGTCTGTCAAGACCTAATCTTTTAATTTTAATAAGGCTGACCAGCCCACTTACCTTTGCTGTAGAGCATTACTTACTCTTTAGAGCTCTAAGACCCATTAGAGCCCATTTGATATAAAACATATGTTGGGTGTATTACATAATTGTATGTCTACCTCTTTCTTACATAGGTTTAAAATAATGTATAGAAGAATCCAAAAGCGAGTTGGTATGTGAATAATATGAAAAATTAGTTTTCAGAATCATTTGGGAATATTCATCAAAATATAGAAAGTTAGTTTTATTTGGGGAACAAGGGGACATATCACATCCAAGGTTTTTCTTACTTAACTCATACTTCAACATCCACTCACTGGCTCAAATAATTCAAATGATAAGAGATAATGTTGAATTGAGCATTTCTCATTGCAAAAATTTAAACTTTAATTGCAACAACTCATTCCCTGGTCCACTTATTCTCTTTCAAATAACCCCTTTATATTTAAATATATTCAAATTGTCGTTAATTTTCCTCACTAATTTAATAATTAAAGAGGAATTAAATAGTTCTTACTAAGTTTTTCACTAATTAGGTTATTTAAATAGGAATACCAAAGTCGTCACCAATTTCCTTACTAATAAGTGATTTTCTAATATTGTAAATTGAACAGATTAATTAAGTTAGGTACATTACTTAATTATAATAAATGTGATTGAATATCTCTAAAATAATTAATTCTGTAGATGTTACATTATATATCAGTTTATGAGTGAGATAAATTAACTTAAGGAATAACCGATACTATAAATTAAATGAATAAATGTATTATATTTAGAACAAACATATCGTCCGTGGGTTTAGTTAGCGAAGGTATTGGGCTAATACTTTCACCAAAAGGGAGAGGGTTCGATACCAGAGAATATCACTTTATTGCAGCTCCAATCGCGGCACTTGGAGAGGCATCTCCACAACTAAGTGAAGCTGATTTGACCTACTTGTATATATAAATCAAAGGGCTTGCTTGCCCTGCTCCAGTGGTCACAGGGACAGGTCCCAATTGATCATGAGTTAGGGGCCCTATCCTTGGATCGTGGGTGAGCCCAACCCCTTCATTAAAATTTATTTATTAAGAAAAAAGAACAAACATATTATTAGTGAAGGAGTGGGGGAGGATTGAGGATGTGGTGGTGGTCGACTCATTTTGATATGTTTACTTCCAGGGAAGGGTGAATCTTCCCTATTTTTTGGTTCAAAAAAAATCTTCGAAATCTCCACAAACAATGACAGCCTCTCAAGTGACGAGTTTAGGGTCAACCAAACTTTGATGGGATAAAAAAGTCAAACCCATGGGTATGTATATAGCCATGATTAAATTAAAATAAAAAATTAATATATATAATACTTATATGGGTTATTTAATTAAATTTTTACGTGAATGTACAATTTTAATTTATTTTTCATTTACTATGTGTCGATTTTACATTCATATATTATAGTAGATATTAAATAGTTATAAAATGAAAAATTATTAAAATTTAAAAGGGGGTTAATACGATTCAATAAATGTTGAAAATAATATATGAATGGAAATGTCTGTTTCATCCTTTTTCGCCACTAAAAGATCTTTTCTACGGAGCTTCATTGAATGGCTTCCCAAGCGAACCTTTACCGCCATTTTTTGGCACCCACCCCAAAGGCCAGCACCCTCAATTCAATTTTATATATCAGCTTCCGTTTTTAATATAAAAAGTAATTAATATTTTTTAAAAATATTAAAGAATTTATATACCTTATAAAGTAATATATAACCTACTAGTATACATAAATAAATAATTTTAGATGCTTTATTTAACTTCTCTACCCTATCTACAAAAAGTCAAGTGGCTATTACATTATCAACTAGAATTAGTATTGAATGTTCATAGAAATAGTAAATACTTTTAATATAGTTTATTAATTGCACACCGGTTTTCCGTCAAGTTGTTTTCTTTTGTTTTTTTAAAATTTGAATAAAGGATGAAGATAAAATAACATTTATTGGAGATGACTGCAAAAACTGTAATTATTTATTTAAAGGTGCCAAATAATAAAATATAAATTTAAAAATACTAAATTATCCCTAAACTAAAGTTCCTATTTTCTATTTTTGCATGCTTGATTTTCTTGAAAATTTTATGCTTTTTTGTATGCTTATTTGAATTTCATGAATTCAAGTTATCTCTATAACTTTATTTTTTTGGGTGATATTCTAAAGTGTTATTTTTTAATTCGTATTTGCAACAGTTTAAACTGATTGATTGTAACTACAAAAAGATCTCCTCATTCATAGTTAAATATGATCCATGGGGGCTTCAAACAATTAAGGGCAGTAAGGTATTTTTATGTTTCAATGAACTTCAACTCAATTTCATGATATATAGGGAGCGAGTGTTTATGTAAAAAATAGAAACATGTAAAGATATTTGCATGGCAGTTTGAGAATCACGTGAAAGGATTCTGCTTCCCAAATCGTTAAAACGGTGTACAGTACGTGTATTTCACAGAAATCACGAGTGA
>JANTPZ010092275.1:0-17525 GCA_025593235.1 Vachellia pachyceras
TCTTCATTCAACCACAACTTCCTCTAAATCGAATTCTCAATTTAAGAAAATCCCTGCTCCCTCCTCTCTGTCTCTCCTCTTTGTGTACGTCCTTTCCTTTTTCGTCATCGTAAATTCCTTGGTATCACTTATGGACGCTCAAATCTCCCGCGACCCTGTTGGATCAGCCCTTCAATTGCAAGTGTTAGCCGTTGCTTTCATCTTCCTATTGTACTCCGTCCTTGGTCTTGTGGTCCATGCCTCAAATTCTTTTCACTTGCCTTCCTCGTTGCTGGGCTTGGTTGGGGTTTTTGCTTTTGTGGAAGAATTTTTGCTATTTTACCTACAGAGGAAAGACCCCGGTGGAGTAGAAAATCGTTATTACGATCTGTTGCTGGTGCCTATAGCCGTCTGTGTATTATCCACAACCTTTGAATTGCACTCCCCGACATCGAAACTGCCAATACTGACTCGTGGGTTTGGATTGATTTTACAAGGGACGTGGTTTTTCCAAATGGGTTTGTCGTTTTTCACCAGTTGGATGGCTCATGGCTGTTCCTTGCGCCGAGTGAGCAGAGGGAATTACACTCTGTGGTGCAAGGGACACCCTGAATTTCACAGAGGTAGAGCAATCGCGACGCTTCAATTCAATTGCCATCTCGCTCTCATGGTGGTACTGTTTGTTGGGTTCTTCTCAACAGTCTCTTGGAAAAATGGAATTCCCGTGGATTCTACGCAATATAGGCCCATCGGAGCGGAAATGCAGTCTTTTGAAAATTCCCCTCAGTTCACTTTGGATTCTGACGATGATGGAGACGAAGAGATTAAAGAAGATAATTCGGCAGTGCAGAAGTCAGTTGTGTTGGAATCGGGCATGAATGGTTTCAACTCTCATCATTGAGATTGATTTATCAGATCAGATGTGGTGAGTGAATTGATGGATCATATGATTCTCGTGGAACTGTCCTCCCTTTTGCCATTAGCTGGATAATTAAATCACTTTGTATAAATCAATTTACATTATATATATATATATATCTTTGTTGCTGGTATTGCGTGTATTTGAGAATCCATTGGGAGAGTGATTCTACGAAACTTTGTCTCAACTTATATGCATCGTGGTTTCAAAATAGTTCCCAAACAAACACATTAACTTCTAATTTTGCTTTTTGAGTCCATGTGACATCATGTCTGCAACTTCTAGAATTGATTGCTGATTTTTTCCCTGTCCTTGTAAATTTGCTTGACTCCATATTCGATGTTGTGGTTCTAAGTAGTTGAGAATCTAAGTTTTTTCTTGACGACTGTGTATTTGAGTAGTGGTTAGCTCATTCAATCCTCTGGCATACAAAAGGATCAGAGCTTTATGCTGGCCAGTGGTTTGAAATCATTGGCATTATTTAAGATATCTCAGAATATCGTATAATAGTTATGAATTAAAGATGAAAGCGAAACGACTCATAATTTCTGTGACTCAGGGACAATGTTTGTGCCAAGCAGACGGTGTTATGTAACCTGAAACAGTCAATTTGATTATATTATGGTTTCTCTGGTCCGTTGAGATGGTATGGTATGATTTATTACTTCCTCCAGTGACTTCTCTTCAACCATATGCATCTTCCCAGTCTGATTCAAGAACACCAGTTCTGGAAGTGTGGGAATATTAGTAAGTTAGGGGGAAAGAGCTTTGATGGTAATGGAAGTCAATCTATTGCTACTTGCATCGTTTGAGATTGTAGTTAATTTGTCTATCGTCTGTGCCACTCCAAGTCATTATTTAGTCTAAGACACCTATTTGAAGACGTGTTTCAATTGCTACTTTGCCTGTCAAGATTATAGTTCCATTATGGTTCTCATCTTCCACGAACTGATGCACCTAGACCAATGTTTGCTTTGTTCTTTTGCTGGATGGGAAAGACTGAAGTTGTAGAATTTATGATCAGATGCTAACTAGACTTTGATTGGTGGATGAACATTCTGACTTGATTTCTTTTGCTTGTGGCCATTTTGGATTGGCTCTACTGGCATACATTGTTCCTGTAGTTCAGGATTCTTCTGCCTTTGTAACATAGAAGGAGTAGCATGTGTGGTTGTTTGAAAAGGACCAGAAGACTTGTCAGTAGTACGAATCTCGTCGTGTAACTTAAAACTTGCGAAAATGAAAGTTGGGGACCTAGTTTGAGAGTCGTCTCTGAAGAAATGAGTTTGCTGATGAAACTTGAGTCTTGAATCCTGAGGGTCGAGTGTAAAATCAATGCACTATGGTCTCAAACAGCGAGCCTTTGAGAATATCAGAAAAATGGTGGGTGAGAATTCACAATTCTATGTTCTCTTCCCCCGTTGTCTTCCTTTCTTCTAAGTTACAAGGTATTTCCAACTTTTTCACCCATTTTTAAAAAATATTTTTACATTATAAAATTTTTCAAAAAATTTTAAAAATTTTAGTTTTACCTTGCTAATTTTAAAAAATTAGTATTAAAAATGTAATGACCATTTTTCACTTGTTTCCCATAATTCTTAAAAGGGCCCGAAAATTAAAATGTCTAACCATTATTTATTGTTACATTGCAATTTTTAACTAAAAAATTTGTAACCTCACTTTTCTGACTTTTAATTAATTTTTCTTGATTTTTTATTTTACATTTTGGCATTTTCCTTGTTTAAAACTTAAGGATCAAAACTAAGAGAAATAAAAAAAAATACAAAAATAAAAAATAAGAAAAGAAAGAAGCTTAAAACTAAAGGGGAATGTCATACAATAATTATTTCTATGTTATTTACTTCAGTTATTAAGTTATTTTATCATAATTAACGGAGTTGGTGTCATATAAATAAAATTTATGCTATTAATACCGATTTTAAGTCCTTTTAAAATTATATAAAATAACAATTTTAAACATAGTGAATTTGAAAGGTTAAAAACCAAACCAAGATAAATTATAAGGACAGTTTAACCCATGTATCAATTTATCGGTGAGCTAACAAAAAAAAGTCAAACTTTGTAAGGATGGACTTAGTATTGAGTCCGTTTATGAATGATTTGGGGTGACCCAAAAATCAAAATGCATTTTAGGACCTAAAAGCCTGCTTGTGGCTTTTGGGTATGTTTGGGAAGCTTGATTTGAAGAAATCACTTTGGACAAAACGGAGCTTATCGTAATTCTAGAAACGACTTTAACACTACAAATCACGATCTGAACATTTAAAGTTGCGATTTAGGATGCTCGAGGTTGCGATCTAGATGTGAAAATTTCAAGTCACACATTCTAACCACTTTTTATTATTTTATTTTTTCACTAATGTTATTACAATGTAAAATAAAAATATATGTATATATATGTGTTATTTAATAAGATTCATTTTTTCTTTTTATTTTCTATCAAAAGTCACTTTTACAACGTTTATCCAAATAAATTTTTATTTTTCAAAATGCATTCTAAATAAAAGCTATTTTATAAAATATATTTCGGCTAAAAATCATTTTTTCAACCGTTGATTAGAGGGCTCATTATTGCTTTAAAAAGTATTATTAGATGTTCATCCCATAAAGTGATGATTCTCATATTAGACTTAGGGTTTGTTTGAAAGCTATTTTCAGAATATAGGTTTGGTTATAAAATCTAGGTTTTGACAAAAAATCTAGATTTTTGTTGTCCAAACACAAAAATTTTTTTGAAAAGTTATTTTTGATAGAAAACCTTGGTTTCAAACCTAGGTTTCGAAACTATCTTCTAATAAATTTTCTCTTTCCTACCCTTTTCCTTATTTCCCTTTCATCTTTCCAACTTTTTCTTTATTTTTCCTTCCTCTTTCTATATACTTTTTGCCTCAGAACCATAAAAACTAATAACTTCCGAAACATAAATTACTTTTCAAAATCTGGGTTTTACCTCATAATCTGTAAAAAATATTCTCCAAAATCTATTTATCAAAACATAAGTTTTACTTTAAAATTCATAAAAATTATTTTTAAAATAGTTTCCAAACACAAAAAGGTAACTATGTTGGCGAAAAGAAATATCCAGTGAAAGGGGAAAAAAATCAGTGTCACTTGTTAGGGTATGTTTGGTTGGAGAAGAGGGGATGGAATGGAAGGGAAAATGATCCCCTCCCTTCATTTGGTTTACAAATTTAGATGGGAGGGGAGCTAAAATTTACCTTCCCCTCCTATTCATTAACCCCATTTTGGCTCCCTTCCAAATTAGAGTTTTTTTGGAGGGGGCTAAATTTTAAGACAATTATACCACTATACATTTGTTGTTATTCCATTAATACCCTTAAAAAAATATGTTTTAAAAAATAAAATATTAATTGAAAGCATGTTTTAAAATAAAATATATTATTCTTTAAATTAATTAGAAATAGAAATTAAATAGTTATGATTAGGAATATATAATGATATTAATGAAAAATATGAACTATCATATAAGGGTATAATGATAAATTAATCATTATCTTCCCTTTTTTAAATCAAACATAAAATTTATTCATCCTCCTCCCTTCCAACCTAACCAAATAACATAGCATTAAATACCATTCTTTACCATTCCCACCTACCCCTCTCCTTCCCTCAAACCAAATTTACTATCGAGAATCCAGAAAACGGGCGGAAAAGAGGCGCCAGAATCAGAAATCGCTTTGATGACGTCTTTCATTCCTTAACTTTCGTCTATCGGTGGCGGTAGTGTGCAACTATAATGCGGAGGCAAAATCCAACTAGCGTAAACTCACTCCCTACCCTTCTTCTACCTTTTCAGCCTCCTTTGCTATGTAATGGATTGTTGGAAATTCTAAGATGTTGCTCAACCGCACTGAACGTTTAATTTTGCAGGGAATTCCAGATTCAGATCAAAGTATTTCTGGTAATTCCTTTGAAGAGGATTCTCCTTTTATACAACAAAGCCTGTGGCTAATCACCTTCTTCTTCCTTAATTTTGCAGAGGAGGAAGATTCAGACATTTGTTTGGAGACTGCCGATTCTTTGGAACCTTCTGCCAAGAACCAGGTTCATTATGCACGTTTCTACCTAATTTTTTTATGGATAATTGCATTATTCTATCTGATTAGGAGGTTTTGGATTTTTTTGGAAATATCATTTTTATTTTGCCATATGTAGTCTAACTGTCATTATCAGTAATCTTCTAATGGTCCTTTCATTTTTTCCTAGGAAGAATTGCCTCTTCCAGTGCGGCTGGATTTTCTGAGAGGTAGAATTCTCAAGCATCTTTCCCTTCGCGACTTCTTTCACTGGTTGTCCTTGTTATTAAGTACTTTCGGACTGTTAACCGCCAATATGACCATATATTTCTTTTCTCTGGCATCCTTTACTATTTTGTCTGCATATACCTATTGTGGGTGGGAATTTGTATCGTCAATTGAAGCATGTTCTCATAATGAGTCCTTCATAGTGCTTCGTATCAAGCATTACCTGCGAAGGTTTTTTATATAAGTTACAATAGCATTATTAACTCTTAGTACAAGACAGGTGCCAGTAAACGAAGCTTGGATGGGAATGAGAGCAGTTCATTTGAGGTATGGCATACTTAGAGTTCTGTTACTTTTCTAACTGATTGTTACACTCAACCACCATTTATTTCTAACTGATTGTTACACTCAACTAACATTTATTTCTAACTGATTGTTACACTCAACTTGCATTTATTATCAGAAACCAACAGGTATTGTTCTTGAAGATGAGGTTGAATTGCCTGACTTTGAGGAGGTTGAACTCAACCGCCTTTCAGAAGAGATAGCTGCCAACTCGAGTGATGAAGAAGTAATTTCTGAAGATGAGGTGATTGTTTTATCACTCAAGGAGTAATTTACTTGTAATTTTAAATTATGTTTATTGATGTCATCATAGATATGAAATCTTTGTCTTGATATCACGTGATTCTTGTGAAACGGTGTCATCTTTTATGTCTCTTCTAAAGGGTAAAACTGCCCGTCCGAGAATCATTATTGGCCCTAGGATCAAAGGCAGAGAACCTTATAAAGACGGTGCTTGTTCTATCAGGAGTGAGCAAGTTGGGCGTGTCAATGAAGAATATGAAGGATTACTACATGTCAAAGAAAGTGTGTCTTGTTCTGCATCCAATGATGCTCCCTTCAAGGCAAATAGATGCAGTGATGGTACCTCCCATTTTTCAAAAGTCTCTTGCTTAGAACTTAAATTTATTTTCAGTTCCCTTGGTAAACTGATCTTTCCCTTGTTCAACACCATTCACCATACTCTGATAATACGCTATGCAGCACCATTGACAACTTACTATAGTGTGCATGCTACTTTGTGATGGACGAAATAATTTGCACACAAATAGGGCTATGGTTTCACCTGATCTTTCCCTAATTCGTGAGCAGTACATTTATTTGAGAGTGAACCGATGAGCTCTTCTTGTGATCAGGAAGATCAGATTAAATTGTAGGCCGTTGGTTGTGTTACAAAATTGAATGTTATATAGTTATAGAACTTGATATTCAGCATGGAATAAGTTGTGGATGAGGATGCTGTAACACATTGCCTCTATGAATTTGAATTTCTTGCTTATGTTTACTTTTTTATTGATTAGAAAAGAAAATGGCACATTTGGCACTCATGGAGTACAGGTTAGATACCATCATTAGATGTTCTCAGCATTTTTAACATATGTAGGGAATTCTCCTGTACTACGCATGTCAGAATAAGTTGCCATGGTTGCTGTGCCCTCAAGCAAAAAGTTTTCTCTGAGCTAAAGATACATCCTTAACTGTGCACTACAAGAATGATATTTGACACTTAACTGATTCTTTAAATCTCACCTGGAAAAAAAAAAAGGATTCTTTAAATCTTAACTACTCAGTATCATATCAAACTGACGACTATTGCAGGAATCAGGAGCAAAGCTAAGCCAAAATTTTCGCAGCAACCATTGTCAAATGAGCATGAACCTTCTGGCACTTCGATCTCCAATTATTATAGAAATGTGCCAGTCAAGATTCATGGTTTGCCTCAAACAACAGAAGCTGTTAGTCCTGGTATCTCTGCATGTTCAATTGAGACTTATCCTGAAGATGATGATGAAGTGGGAAATAATTTAGAGACTGAGCCTGCTGAAGAACAACGGCTTGCACGTGGATTGAATCTGCACTCAATGGCTGATCTTGTTGACAACCTTCAAGATAAGGCTACTGTGAGTGAAAATTTTAGAACGGTTTCGTTATTTGTTGACCTATCTATTTACTTATTCTTGCAGTATCCTTTTTTCCTATATGGTCCAGTATTTTCCACATTATTGTCGAACAAGAGGAAAGAAAGTAAAGCATTTTCCAACTAAGAGTAGATCCCTCTTGCAAGACAGAAGTAATGGCGAAGATTCCCCTGAGCCTATGGATAGTGGATCAAATAGCGATAATGAGGCAATTCTTTATGAATCTCATGATTGCTCTTGTGGTGATTAATATCTTGGAAATTGGAACTGTATCTACATATATAGATTTTTTTCCCTGCAGGTAAGTGATCAAAATGCGAAGATTGTTTTCCCAGAAAAGAAATTGCAGACCATGGCTGATCGATTTCAGCAAGCTTTAGGGGCTTCCTGTGTGGCTGATGAAGGGACTTATACTGCAGCACTCAAATCGTTTGGGTATCTAACGAGTAGTAGCTTCCTTATAATTGCTTGAAATTAAAAAAATGATTTTAAATAATTCTTGTATTGAGTTTGCTGCTGTTCTGCCTATTTGTGCAGGGCTGGAATATTTGGAAACCTGCAGCGGATCATGCAGAAAGAAAAAGAAAGGGATGTTAACTTTTTGAAAAAGTCACAAGCTGGAGCTAGCCCGCATAGTAAAACTTTTGCTATTACTTTGTATCCTTTACATTGCAGTTTGAAAAAAAATGCCTTTTTCAGACAGACGAGAAAAAAACACTTTATACTTTACAAAGCAGAAGCTGGCATCCATTATTTTGTTTAATTTTTGGAAGTTGGGGGGTACATAAAGTAATTCACACAACTAATACCATTAAGTTATTATTGGAGGCACGTGCAACATGCTTATAAGAGTGGCTTATGGCTCTCTCATATGTCTCCAGGTGGGCTTGGCGGCGTTGAAGTAAAAATAATTTCAAGATACTTGGATGGCAAGCTGATTGTATGTCGTTGCTCATTTAGCAAATACACGCAGGTCAAGTATTAAATGTCATCAAAACTTGAATATTACCCTCCGAGTTATTGTATGTTACTTGGAGGTTCATGATAGCCTTCTGCAATATGCGTTTGACGTTTATTTCAGTTAATGTCACATTTAACTAGCGCTGTTGCGTACGTAAGATGATTATTTTGTTTTGGATAAAAGATCACCTCCATTTTACATATACTCTCTTTTTGCTTGAAAATAGATTGAAGTCACATGGTTGTTCTTGCAGGAATCTTTGTTGCTGGATAACTCTATAAGAATGGTGTGCGGTGGCCAGGAAAGGACCGTCATCTTTAATCCAAGGGTTAGCGACGTTGACCTCGAAGTTGGAAACATGATACGTATTCATCCACCATGGTAATTTTTATCAAGATTCTAAAGAATCAAATTTAGTTGGATTTATATATTTTGGATATTATACATATTTTTCTGCACTGGACTGTGGGATTTGTTTTTGTCGCTTGATCTTTTGTTTTTTTTTTCCGCAATACAAAGCCGGGCCTTAAGTTTGCATGATCCCTCTCTTGACCTCTCCAATTCTGTTTATCGGACAGGAAAGAAGTTCCAGTGGGAAATGACGATATCATATTGTGCACATATTTCACTGAGATTCCGTGCTGAGAATGATTGCCTCGAGATGTCAACAAATTCTACACTTCGTTCGGTATTTTCTGGAATGAGTTCATCGTTTGAGAACTAACGTGCTTTGGTCTATATTAATAGGACCAACATCCATTTCATGCTCCTCCATTTTCCTGGTTTTGTTTCTGCCGTGAATATTCTGTTGTAGGGTACTCATCTGAAAGAGCGGTTTAGGAAATATTTAGATTTAGATTTGCGGCGTTGTACTCGCCGTTCCAATCATAGGGTCAGTTTGAATAACTCCTACGAGAATGATTTGGTCCGTAATACATCTTGAAAAATGATTTTATAATGTATTTATATTTGGATAAATGTTATATTCAGAATGTACTATGACAAATGTATTTATATTTAGATAAACGTTGACGGAGTGACTTTTGGTGGAAAATTAATTAAAAGAACATGAAACTCATTAAATAATACATATGTATTATTTTATATATTGTGATCAAATTAAGGAAAAATAAAATGATAAAAAATGAATTACATACCATTAAAAAGTAAAAATGTTGAATTAATAATATCATATAATTAATTGGATTATAAGATTTATATAATTTGATATCTAATTGTGTCATATATAAAATTCATGAAGATTGTGTTACATTTGATGAAAATGTTTACTATTGTCACCATTATTAGTGTCTTTAACAACAACACTTTCAGTTTTAACTCTTATAAAGTCTATATCACTATCAGAGTTTCTTATGATAAAATTATGTATAACTATTGGTACTTAAACAATGTAGACTTGTGTTTGAAACTTGTATGTTAGCATATTTGTAAGATTGCAAATCTATTCTTTCAAAGCCCAGAAGTTTTTTCTGTTACTATTTTCAAATATAAGTGTCGTCTAAAATTTGCAAGATGCTAGCGTTAACATATATACGGATTGAGATGTTCCATTGATGTTAGATAGACAGCATCGATCAAATAATATTTTCCTAATATGATATTAAATTATTTTGACAAGTATGAAATTAGTGCAAAAATATACAATGAATGCTAGCAATTGAATTTTAAGTGACGAAAATATATCTTGAGGTGGATAGGGGAAATTAAAATTAGGAGTTGAGATTGTAGTGTTAAAAAGACAACTATCATGCATAGTACTTTCCTACTCAGCTAACACAAAGGTAAAACATCATCCCGATCACATACAACCATGATATTCTGTGTTGTATAATTCATTCTCCCGACATATTTATATTTCTTAGGAACACTCACTTTACATGGTACATGAGTATTATCGATTACTCATATTGCATGAGAGTTCTAAATTTAAAATCTCGCACTCAAATAATTATTAATGAAGTTAAATCCGTAGCCAAGAGTATAGCTAATACCTTGGTTAGGAATTTGACATCTTTGATCATGCCCCATGCCGTGTTGCATCCACCTTTCTGCTTAGAGTTGGGGAATGATGAAAGATAATGCCTACCTTTTTTGTTCTTTTACTGAACCAGCTTGTAATTTCATCGTGATTTTAATATGGCAGGATTTAGTTTCTCATTCAAAGAATTTGTAGTAAAATGTGCATGTTTACTTCGTAGGATTTGAAAACCGATTAAAATTCTGCTTTATGACTGCAATGCCTGATTTAGACCTATATAACAACAACGACGACGAAAAGAATTGAAAGAATTAAAACCGGATTATATCCGGTTGAGTCCCAAATTTTGACTTACTGCATGTTTGGGAATTCCGTTGAAAGAAAGGAGTTTACATATTTTTAGATTGAGTTTTATAAATTCAAGATGGTTTTTACAAATTTTAAGATGGTTTTGTCTCGATTACTTTTTGGACTAAACAAACACTTGCATTGAACCTTCGGTAAAAATCCAATTATTTTGGGTCTTATCTAATGCCCAAGCCGTAATTGTACAAAATGGGCTTGGGACCAATCTATAACTAACAAACGGAGGCGACTATTCTTGTTAGCCTCCGCTGATCTGGTCGTGCGAAAAAAATTAAATCGGTATTCAACTACAATTTTTATAAAATAAAATAATCTCATTCGTATATTTATATTTTAAATGGGTATATTTATATTTTAAATGGTAAAAATCCTCCCTCCACTACTTTCTCAGATGAAATCCGTATAAACGAAACTTGCTGTGGGGTTATACGTTTGGTGCACGACTCAATCATGTTACTTGTAGGAGAATAATTACGTGTGATTAGAGAAAAATATTTCTATATAGTGGCAAAGGATTTTTGGCCCCCTGATCACCTTCATTTCTCTTTTGTAACGACTTACGTCTTGCCACTTACGAAAAGACCAAAGAGCTACAATCTTTTTGATTATTCATCGTCTTGTTTATTGATTCCTTAGCCGGCCATATCAAACATGTCTCCCGTCTTTGCCATCACTTCCCCACCATGGACAAGCCCTAACCCTAATTCTGATCTTAACCCCTAATTTCATGAAGACCAGTCACAAAACCTTGACTTGGATTCCGCAATACATCGCCAATCAACCTCACCTCACCAAGAATTCTCTCATCGAGGTGCCTCTGGTAGTGCACCACAGTTTCATGCTCCGATGACCCCTACTCTGCTTCAACTTTCTTTCAACCAAGATCAAGCTTGCTTTGCCGCCGCCACTGACAACGGGTTTCGTATCTTCAATTGCGATCCATTGCGGGAGCTCTTCCGCAGAGAGTTTGATGGAGGCGATGGCAGTACTGGGGGGATTGGTCACGTGGAAATGCTCTTTCGCTATAATATGCTCGCACTGGTTGGAGGTGGCACCCATCCTCTATACCCTCCCAGCAAGGTGATGATCTGGGATGATCATCAAGGCAGGTGTATTGGTGAGCTTTCGTTCCGATCAGCTGTTCGTGGTGTCCGGCTTAGACGAGACCGAATAATTGTAGTTGTGGAGCAGAATATTTTTGTGTATAATTTCGCTGACTTTAAGTTACTTCATCAAATTGAGACTGTTGCAAACCCAAAGGGGCTCTGTGCAGTTTCGCAATCGGCTGATTCTATGGTATTGGCGTGTCCCGGTTTGCATAAGGATGAGCTACGAGTTGAGCATTATGCGCAGAAAAAAACCAAATTCATTTCGGCTCATGATTCAAGAATAGCTTGTTTTGCTCTCACACTTGATGGGCAATTACTCGCCACCGCCAGCACCAAGGGAACTTTAATTCGAATTTTTGATACAGCCAATGGCACGCTGCTTCAAGAAGTAGGTGAAATCTCTGAAGTTCTGTTTTTCCTCCGGCTATTCAAGAATCAATGTAAATTCTTTTTTTTTTTTTGGTAAACGCATATATTCGCTTAAAATGTTGGAGGTCAAACACATTATGGTTTTAATTTAGTGGTGTTCTAAAACGATGCAAATCAGTCAAACCAAAACAAGTTAAACCTGATTTAAACCGATTATAATAAATTACTATTAGGCCTTAATCGGATTTTAGGATGTGATGTGGAAATTGTTTGGATTGTTTTGATATTTGGTTTGGGTTGGATTGTTCGGTTGAAATTAAACCGAACGGAATCAACATGACCGATATAAAAAACACTGGACCAACATAATAAAGATATCTTTTACATAATCTAGGCCTAATCTGGAACTTACTGCGTCTTTTCGTTTTCATAGCATTTTTAGCGCCAAACTATTGCCTTCAACTCCTTTCCTTAGGCTCGGACCTTTTCCCTTTAATTTAGTTCTTGAACAATGTCTTTCGAAATTTGGAAAAAAAATATTTCAATTTTTTTATTTCAACTTAGATTATTCTCTGCATAAATTTAATCATTGAACCAATGATTTTTCCATGTCATGTAGTGTTACGACTTTGCTATGAGCGTTTCTACCTTTTTGGTATTGAGTAAATTTATTGGATATTAACTTCAGGTAAGAAGGGGTGCAAATGTGGCAGAGGTCTATAGTTTGGCATTCTCTTCTACCGCTCAGTGGCTAGCAGTCTCGAGCGATAAGGGCACTGTCCATGTTTTCAGCCTCAAGGCTAACTCCAGTTCTCCTCAGCATGAAAAATCACTTGTTACCACTGATTCTCATACTGCCAGTACACCATCTAGCTCACCCCTTGCATTTGTTAAATTTAAAGGTAAAATAACTGAGGCGCATCATTGTTAAATTGTGAGAAAATGTTTTACTTCTGTTTGCTGTGCCTGTGGTGGAGTTGGAATGTTGAGGGACTGATAATAGATCAGGCACATGATTTTGTGGTTAACTGTTAAATTCATGGATAACAGCTATGGAAATTGCCTGATACACACTTCGGAATGCATAATATGACCCAATTTGCTGATAATACAATATAAATCGATGGTTGACTCATGGATGTACCCGAATAGTCAGAGTCATGTGAGTTGAGCCAACAGTGCCAGGTTTCTGCATTACAGGGATCCAGAATGCCCTAATTTATCAATTGTTTGTTCCAGACAGGACTTTGTTTGAATATCATTGGGAGAATTAGGGTGCCTGTTGATTATGCTATACACTAATACTGCTTGATATTTGTTATTTGGAATAGTTACGAAGAGAATGATTATTTGTTGCTTTTTTCCTCGTTGATAAACTCTGTTAATCTGCACCTTGCAGGAGTGTTACCCAAATATTTTAATTCAGAGCGGTCACTTGCTCAGTTCCGCTTACACGAGGGAACTTGTTACACTGTCGCATTTGGTCAGCAAAAGAATACAATCATCATTCTTGGCATGGATGGGAGGTATGGTTTGAGAAAAATGTTTGAATGCGATGTTCTGTAGACCATTGGCCAGTTTGCTATTATCTTGAATACTATAGGTTTTGGGGTTAATATTTTTATGTACTCTACATTTTTGAGATGAATACTATAGATTTTAATCACGTACAGTTAATGGTTCTATGCAGCTTCTACCGGTGTCAGTTTGATCCGGTGCATGGTGGTGAGATGAATAAACTGGAATATCAGAACTTCTTAAAGCCAGAGCCAGCTTCCTGATACTATGTGAGATAAAATCATGGAAGATATTTCCATGTTAATTCTGCTTTGATAATGTTGGTGGATACTGCACTTGTATGCATGCAGGTTTAATTAAAGGTGGCCTGTGAATTACGGTTGAACCCTCCATCACGTAGCCTCCATTGTAAATATTATGTCTTTATAAAACCAGAGACAGCCTGGAGGATATTAATTTTTCACATTTCAGCTTATAAAGTCAGGGTTAGTTCTGGTACAAATGTAAATAGACACAAGATAATACTTGAAGTAGCATTTACGGTTGGTTTATAGAATGAATCAGGGCTGGCCACGTTCCGTTGTAATTTCAGCTGAATTGGTTATGTTACTCTGTAAATAATTCAATATTATGGATAAGATCAAGTCTTGATGCAGTGTTTAATATGTTAAGGTACAAAGTCAGGTGATCAAACTCAACTGTTCATGATTGGTTAATTCTTTTGTTTCCTTATTTTTTCTGGTTAGTGGATTGGGGGTTGGTGGCTTGGTGCAGTGTTTGATTACTTAATTGTCATCCTATAAAAAAAACAGCTGAATTTATTCTCTGAAAGTTGCAAGAGAGGAATCTCTTGATTATGCTGCCGTGTGATTTGTTTTCTACAAAAATTATGCTCTGAAAATTGTGTTTGACTGGATCACATCATTATTTATTTGTTGGAAAGTTTCTATGGGTTTTCTGTGATATCATGTGCATATTTTCTAGTGTATTTAATGCTTCAGATTCAAAACCATCATTTATTTTACCAATGCCATAATTAAATAATATTGCTTTACGTTTAGTGCAGGATTGTGAATTGTGATATCATATGTATATTTCGTAGTATATTCGTAGTAATGTATTTAATCTGATCAGCTTCAGCTTCTGCTGGCATTGCAGCAAGTTGCCTATTTTCTAATGCATGCACATCTGACCAAGAACCAGGCCACACCTTCTGCAGCAATCTCATAATCTGATAGACCACATACTCTGCCCAAACCTCACATTAAATTTTCCCTCCGCAATCTTGGAAAACTCAATAACAGATTAGTGTTAATTAATAGTTTAGTCGTTCAACAGCAAGGCGACTTTAATTATGTTGAGATGAATAAGATTGCCACTTTCATTGAATATTCTATAATCTTTTAGACCACTGTTTAGTATTGATAGATATTAAGGAAATAACAAGACAAACTACCGTGGTATATTCTTATATTAGCAATTTGTTTAGGTTAATAAACTTGAAAGTTTAAGCATTCCTAGGAGGAATAAGCGTAAAAAGAAAATTATTTGACAGATTTCAAATTGAATCTTAAAATACATCAACAATATAATGGTAATTGAGAGCAAAACAATGGCAGAGAAGGAAGTGGCAGCAGGTGATGGAGGGGTAGATTAAAACAAGCTGGTGAGTGGGGCCCACTTCTGACAGTATAGTGTCAAAATTTTCTTTAGACTAATTTGCCTTGATTTCAGGCAAGAGGTAAAAATAAAATACATCTTATGCCTAAACGACAAACTCTAGGTCTTCCCGGGCATTGGCAACAGAATTCGAAAAAAAAAAAAATAACAATAGTTGCAGTGTTTTAACAGGCGAAGGCCACTCAACCCAGTAACACAGCCAGTGTTCGTACGCTTTATAAAAAGCACCTTCCCCTATCCTTCCATCACACTTCAAATAGATAATCTCCTTTTTATCGTGAACCAGAAAAAATGGGGATCAAGCTCCACGGTCTAGCAATGTCCACGAATACAAGCAGAGTCATGGTGTGCCTCCATGAGAAAGACGTCGACTTTGAGCTTGTTCCCGTCAATGTCTTCTCCGGGGAGCACAAGCTCCCTTCTTTTCTCTCCAAGAACGTACGTGTATATATATATATATAACCACTTCTCATCCACGATCACTTTTCATTTATCATTAACCATATATATCCGTACAATATGCTTACTTGAATACTCATTATTATTTCTGGCAGCCCTTTGGTCTGATCCCAGTTCTTGAAGACGAAGACGACGACGACCTCACTCTCTTTGGTATATGTTCAATTTCCCTTCTTTTTTCTGCCTGCATGGTTTCGGATTGATCATGTCATCCAATAATGTCTTTGTCATGCATGTCTCTATGTACAATACACACGCAGAATCCAGAGCTATAACATCATACCTGGCTGAGAAATACAAAGAAACAGGAACTGATCTGATAAGGAAGAATGACCCAAAAGAAGCAGCCTTGGTTAAGGTTTGGGCAGAGGTAGAGTCCCAATCTTACGACCCAGCAATCTCACCGATCATATTCGAATATCTAGTGTCTCCTTTTCAAGGCAAAGAACCCAACCAATCGGTGATCGATGCCAGCGTGGAGAAGTTGAAGAACGTGCTCGACGTGTACGAGGCTAGGCTGAGCAAAACCAAGTACCTTGCTGGGGATTTTTTCAGCCTCGCAGATCTAAACCACATCACTAACACTCATTATTTCATGAAGACGCCTTGTGCTCATATGGTCAACGATCGGTCACGTGTGAAGGCCTGGTGGGAAGATATATCTTCCAGGCCTTCTTTCCAGAAGCTTGTGGATGGTTTGACTTTTGGTCAAAATTGAGACCATGAACAATTTGAAAGGCCTTTCATTCTTCAGTACTTTGTTTATTTCTTTGAAACTTTGAAGGAATATTTCCTTCTTGTCTTAAAACTAGTTGGAAATTACTTTGCGACGCGCAAGCCCTTTTCCATCAGTGCATTTATACTTAAAGTTGTGTTTAGGATCGTCGGGTGGTACTGGTACTGTAATTTTGCGATTGATCTAATACATGGGGGAACCCTAAATTTATCAGCTTTGAATCGCTCCTTTTACATATTCAGCTTCCACTTTCGTGTGTTTGGGTGGGTCTATGATTTGGAGATTTAATTAATAAAGTGTATAAATCACAGTTCACATGTTCTTAGGCCCAGTCCACTTCGTAATTTGTTTAGATTTTCACGTAGGGTTGGCTCCTGAACGTGAAATGGACAGTTCAATTTTTCTTTTAATAAACATAGGTATGTTGGTGTTGGAGCTAGTTATGTTTAAAGCAGATCTTAATATCTTATAATAGAACTTGAAACTTTATTTCACCTTTAAAAGATTAACTCCTTTTATTAAACTTAACCCATTGCTTGGACAGCTCAAATTGGTTTTTTGAGTTTTCATGTATGCAGAAAAACCTATGAAGATCTGATCTGAAGGTCTCAAATTCGAACCAATTAATTGATTTTTTTTTTTACCATGAGAACCACACAAGGGATAAAACTTATTATTTTGTCTTTTTATTCCCAACCATAAAAGTGCAGTCTACAAAAAAAATGACGCCTTCAGATTAACTAGATCATACTTCAATTCTAAATATAAAAATAAGACATAAAGTTTTATTCTAATTATAAATTTAAAATCTCAATCAATCGTCTTCTAAATTTATAATTTTTCTTGTAAGGTATTCATATGGTAATAGTGTTTCTATCATCAAGGGATGTATAGTTTTAATAGACACGACTGAAGAAGATATTTTAGGAAATCAATACACACTTGTTACAAAATAATTAATTAAACTAATTTTTTTGAATATTTTTAAATTTGTTGCTTAGCTTTTATATTAGATACATAGCTGGTATTATCAGTTTTTGATGACTGAAGTTTTGTCTTTTGCAAATTCAATAATTCAACCACCAAATAATTCCATCACTATTAACTTTTGGATGCAGTGATAAGGATTAGGAAGCAATAAGCCTTTTGAAGTGCAGAGCAA
>JANTPZ010092276.1:0-16415 GCA_025593235.1 Vachellia pachyceras
CGGGCTGCCAAATGGCAGCCCGTTTTCAAAACGGGCCAAACGGGCTGAGCCCGTTTGGCCCGCGGGCTAGGGCGGGTTGGCGGGCCAGCCCGCCTTTTTTTATTTTTTTTTTTGATTTTTTTTAAAATAATATTTTTATAGCTTTAATAGGAAGATGTGATGTTTCAATGGCTTCAAATATTATTTTAAACCTTATTATTTCATCTTAAATGCATACTTACTTTGAAAATTGTTAATTATATATTATGTTTTTGTATTATAAACATTGTTAATCATATTTTTTTAGAAATGTATTGTATTTTTCTTCCGAAAAATCAAATAGACTTGATAAATTTTATGTAAATTTGTTGTATTATTTTTTTAAAAGAAAATTTTAATAAAAAATAAATTTTAAAAATATAAAAAAATAAAAAAAAGTGGCGGGCTGGCCTGGTCGGGCTCGGGCTAGCCCGCCAGCCCGCCTGGTCGGGCTCGGACTGCTGTTTGGCAGCCCGTTTTCAAAGCGGGCCAAACGGGCTGAGCCCGTTTGGCCCACGGGCTGGGGCGGGCTGGCCCGCGGGCTGGCGGGCCAGCCCGTTTCCCAGCTCTAAATTCATAAGTACAAATTGTTTGAGGAGTTTGTTATTATCCAAGATATATGAAACTTCAATCCAGTTTGTCACATAAACTTGCATTTTCACCTCAAACAATCATATTGATCACGCATGCATATACTAACTGGGTTTTCACTAATGATGTTAGTTACCAATGCAAATAATTAAAGCAAGAAATTTAGAAAAATCAACACTTAAGTACAAACAACTAAATTAACCATTTTTCTTAATCCTGTAAACTAGTTATTTAGTTACTATATTTAAATTAATTGTTTTTCTTAATACTCGTTAATAGTTAATCAGTTGCCACACTTAAGAGCAAAATTAGTACTAGTTTTGCGGTTGCAACATGTGGTTTAGGAATGCCTATAAACCACTCATAGATGCATCTTCATTTATGCGTCTTGATCTGTAAGTTGTTTCATAGCTCTCTCTCTCTCTCTAGATATATAATTACATGAGCAAGTTGTTTTGAAATGGAACTTAAAACAACATATATATGTGTATGTATGCACGTATATACACACAACAAGGTTTCTAAGCGACCATTAATTGATGTCTCCCTGTTTCATCAATCAATGAATAAACATTTACTTCTCTATTTGAATAAAGACAACCTGCAACACAACGAAGAAGGCCGAATTCATGTTAGTGATAAGAAGAATGAAGTAATGGCCACACACACACACAAACAAACAAACAAAAAAGTAAGTAAATAAATTAGTGTCAACAAGGTAGAAGACAGAATGTCCATATTCAATCCAAGCCATCAACATCAAATGAAGGTAGTTCAAATTACACTAAAACAAACCCATCAATTATCCCACCTTCAGTGATTGATATGAGATCCGATTGACTTATTTAAGGAGATTAAGGAAGATAAATAAATCATTTTAAAATATTTATATATATTATTTTTTTGCAAACTAATTTATTTGACTTATAACTGATGTATAATATAATAATATACATTGATGTTCTAGAAAGATCATGTAACATATACTATATTAAGTAATTTATTTAGTTTATTTAATCTTCTTAAATTAGTCAACCAGATCTCGTATTAAAAACCGGAGATATTATATAAACATATAAATACACACATACAGAAAAGTAGCTAGAAAAAACTAATTACCCGAGCCTGAGAGATGTATCAGAACTTTCATAGTCTTGAGGAGGATTGTCAGAAGAACTGCAAACGATGACGGACTCAGAAGACTGCCCTTGTTCATTAGCAAGTCTCTGAAAGTGTGTCTTTGTGTTATAAGACTTTCAATTCTTAGCATTTGAGGAGATAGGCAATAATTCATACAAGGGAAGAGTGTAAAAAAAAAAAATCTTCGATCACCTGCTTCAGTCTTCGATTTTCTTCCATGAGTTGGATTCCCTGTACATAAAGTCATAAAATGCAGCAACAGTGTCACTTGGGTATTTCTTAAAATTCAATATATAGAGAGAGAGATAGAGAGAGAGAGAGTAGAATATGGATCTGAATCTTCTCATGGGCAATTTTAAAAAAGAATAAACATCGGATCTCTTGGAATATATTCAAAAAGGGATTCGCATAGAACTGATTATTCAGGTGACAAATCAAGTGAGTCTTCTGTATTATATTCTTTTTCAGACATGCATGAATCCTCCACAATAGCTAATATGAACAATGTCAATGGGCTCTTAGTGGCATGAAAGCTCCTCTATAAGTGGGAAGTTACTCCATCCTGCTTATAGCACTAGGCCATTAGTACCGGTCCCTTTAATTCAAAAAGAAAAAAATGAATCTAAGATTCAGTCAAGTCTTTATCTTTTCATCTCTTTGTTTTGTCATCACACTACTACTGGTTTTTCTTTTGGGGGCTAATCACTAAATGCGAAAAAGGTATTCTGACCTCACTGTGAAAGACTCATTTTTAATATGTTTGGAACTACTTATACATTAAGTGACTTCTATGTATTGAATAAACTTTTGTAAAATTGACATGAAAGTCTTTTCCTGCTAATGGACGTGTAAGTTCAATAATGAGATTTCCTTTTACAAGAAACTGTATACAATATATTACTTACACACAAGAGTTTAAGTGATGATTAGTTGGTGCAAGACCATGTTCATAGATGATTATCTTTGGCATGTATATAGCAGATCCTAAGCATACTGAGTTTGGCGTAGTATTTACCTTTGTCTTGTGTGCGTTGATCTGTTTGAAGATTAATTCATCCTGAAACAATAATCGTAGTAAATATATGTCATTAAACTAGATTTTTTTTGCACGGTAAAGACATTACTTTAAAAAACGAAAAAAAAATTAAAGATGTTTGATCGGCACCAAAACATAGATTTCATTACAGAAAATGTGCACATCAGGTAGATTCTACATCAGCAATGTGGGAAGGTGTAGAGAAATATACTGAATCTTGTGATAGAACCTTAAAATATATTGTAGAAAAAAAAAGTATTGATGCATGGTTGAGGAAAAATATGGTCCCTTGTCATTTTATATTTCTCCTACATTAAATTCCTAAAAGAAAATAAAGAAACAAATTGATAGCATAAAGGAATCCTAACATTGTTAGCGTTTCTTCCTTTGGGCCTGTTTAGTCCAAAGAAAGCATAAGAATGGAATGGAATGTTAATAACCATAAATCTATGTGGTATATATCGAAAATGATGGAATAAATTTATTTTTTATATTCGATTAGATAAAAATAAAATCAAAACAACCAAAATGTCCACAAGAGAAGGAAAAAACTCTCCTTTGCGGTTCCTTAGATGAAGGGTATTAGTGGAAAATTGATGTGATTCTAGCATTTGGGAATCAGGATTGATCTCTTTTCTGGAGAATCATCCTCCCAGAAGCCTGGTAATGAGATTTCCCATAGAATCAGGATTCATAAAACAAAAGGCAAACCAAACACGCCATTTTTAGGAATTCGATTCAGATTTTTAGGAATTGGGATTCCAAGAATCAAAACAAACAAGCCCTCAAAGATCATAAACTGCCATGCAAAATACTATTCCAGTCTTTAATGTAGGACTTGAGAGAGGAATTGATCGTGGTCCCAAATGTAATACATATTCCTAATTTTTGTCGTGTTTTTCCTGAACTACCCCTATTGAACTCCTTCAACAATAATTGAGCAAGAGAGATATAAGGAAATTGAGGAAGATGATCCAGGTGTTTTAGAAAAAACATGTCATACCAACTAATTTAACTAGCCTCCTTAATCTAATCAAATTAGTTAAATGAGTCTGAGTAGAGGAGTGCTATAAGAAAATTTGCTTTCTTTGCATATATACATATATATATGTATAATACAAAATATATATAATACAAAGTCTTACTCCTTTTGTCCCAAAATGTAAGTCAATTTAAACTATTTTACACAAAACACTGAAGTTTGTTAAGATTAACTAGACATCTTGTACTTTTCATAAATTAATCGAACATTCCAAAATAAACGTATTAAATTGTAATATCATAGTAATGATATCAATCTTAAATAAGGGGTAAATTTGGAAAGAAAACATGTAATGTTTCCCAAATGACTTACATTGAGCATTTTGCATATTTTGCATAGAATTTCACTAACTTTAGAAGCCCAAACTTCAGAGGATCACAAGAGTGGCACACACACACACAGATATATATATATATATATAAAGGATCAATCAAAATCAAAACCTTAGTTTTTGAAACACGGGACAAGCCTCTTTCAAGTCTTTCCTCCAGTTTCTGCAATTCTTCAAGTGTGCATACTTGAAGCTCTTCCCCATTCAATTGCCTGTTTAATGAATTCATTAGTGCAAATTAATAATGTGTCTCAGTAACATAATGTATCTTCCCAAAATTCATTCATATGGTAGGTAGGCTGTATACCTCAATTCACGAGTCCTTTCTGCTAGTACGTTGTTCAGCTTGTTCTCATCACCTTCAAGCTTGTTCATATTTCAAGAAAGAAAAAATAATCGAGAAGGTCAGCCTTTCATGATTTTTCCGTTCCTTCATATATTACCATAAATGGATCTCAACATTAAAGTGCTTGTTTGGGAACACCGTTTCCCAAACGGTACACGTAAGCCGAGACAAAATCATCTTGAAATCTGTAAAAACTATCTCGAAATTCATTAAAACCATCTCAAAATCCGTAAAACCATATTAAAATCCGCAAAATACCTCGAAATCTGTAAACTCATTTTTCCCAACGGACTTTCCAAACACACACAAAGAGGTTCTCTCATCTTCAGTTCTCCAATGGAGTTATTATAATTCAGGCCTAGGGTTTTCTAAAGGGCAATGCAGTTTCATTTACTGTTACTTAGTGTATTCTTAAGATTATCCTTGAACCTGACTATCAAATCTGGAGGGGCGGGAATCTTCTAGAGGGGAAAAGAGAGGAGAGAGACGAAAAGGAAGCTATGAACAATACAAAGAATCAAAAGGGAGGAAGTTATAGGTAAGATGAACTCAATTTCTTCAGTGAGTTAAAATCTTCCGAAGAAGCAGATTCATTTGGGCAAGTGTTTCCTTCAGTTATTCAGTTGTCGAATTCCATAATTTAAGTCATCACAATTTAAGTATGTTAACCAGAAAAAAAAATAAAAGGAGTCAGTTTATAATTAGAATGAGTTATTTACATTTACACAAAACTTGAGATATGTTGTTACATTAATGGCTTATCGAGTTCTGGCTTTCTACAACTTATATATATGTTGATGGTGATTGGTATTAATATATTGATTACCTGCAGATCAACAGATGATGATTGGCCTAGTCTTTGAATGGCTGAATACTGATCATACCTTTCAATCACTTGCTGCATACTGAAACCAACAAAAAATAGTAACTCATTTGAGTACCTTATTTCTACTTTTCCTTCAAGTCAACCAATATCAGATAAATTAATTAAGCACAGTTTTATGTCAATATATAAAGTAATGGAATTCTTTAGAATCCCAATGGGAAACTCAGAACTTTCAACTGTATATACACTACATGATGATTCCATAACTTCATTGGCTAACCCTTTAAGTTACTAGTTACTAACTGAAACATCAGTACTAAAGCACACCTTAAGGTTACAAAATGCAGCAAGAAGAATCATGTAATTCTAACCAGTGGCCCAAAAGGGTGGTCAACTTATAATTCTATCCTTTAAATTCAACCTAAATGAAGATGCAGATAGTGACAACTGTTATAAACAACTCTTCAATTTTCAACCGGCAAGCTTTAGCAGTGAAAGTGTATCAGTTATACAATAAAAATCAAAACACATGCTCCTAAATAACTAGTTTCATAGACTATACAAAGTGAGATTAGATGAGTGCAAGTATATATAAAGATAATGATAATGAGTACTCGCATTACAGTTCCATATTTCATTCTTGAATCGACCACTATGCTATTATATAAGGAAATCTCTCTCTCTCTCACACACACACACAAAAACACAAAGGCACCTATAGAAACAACCCTTGTAGATTTATATGTATGTATGAGAAATATGAGAATGATAATATATTATATAGAAGAACCTGGGGCTAGCATAATCAAAGAGCTTGCCAGTGGAAGAGAAGACTAAGAGGGCAATATCAGCATCACAAAGAGTTGAGAGCTCCATAGCCTTCTTGAAGAGACCTTTCCTTCTCTTTGAGAAAGTCACTTGTCTTGCTGTTATACTTTCTATTTTCTTTATCTGTATCTTCCTTCTCGTCATTTTTCCTTCTTCTTCTCACAACCATCCGTAAACTCCAGGTCATTATATACAGTAAATTATACAGTGACAAATCACACACCAAAATAAAAATCAAAGTGGGTGGAAAATTGTACTTGAACCGATTAATAGAGAGGCTATAGAGACAGTAAATCCAGTGAGATTCATATGACAGAAAGAGATCTTCAATAATAATATAATATATTATCATTCTTCGCAAAATCCAAGTATCCCACCAAGAGCCGACAGATCAAAAATGAAAATCGGGGGAGAATTGTGAAAAAAGGATAATGTTTTTGTTGCTAAAAATATATTAACTAGAAAGACTGTTAATGATCTGGAAAGAAGCAACAAGAAATGATTAAAAATAATTACAAAAGAAAAGTATATAGAACTAAGAATTTCAAACTCAGCAATCAATCAGTCGAAAATGATTTTTTTTACTTTTTATGGCCAAATTGGGTATGAAAAACTCATCCATATATCCCTATGCATGTGAAAAATGGAAAGAAAGAGAGAAAAAAGTTATGTTTCTTTCGCCAAGAACCTCAAACTGCTACAAGTTATCACTGGGGAAAAAGAAAGAAAACTACAGATGAAGCGTTCTCAGAAGGAAGAAAAGTTAAGCTGGAGCTCATGAAAATAAAGAACCCTACCTTGTAGATTGAAGAGACGATTTCCTGAATATTGTAGGTTTCTCTCTTTTGTGTCTCTCTCTTACCTTCTCAGCTTTGGCGGTTCGTACGTTAATGGCTTTTCACAGGAAATTAACATATATGCATTTTCCTTTTATGGGCAAGTTCATGTTTGGGAAAATTCCCAAAAAGTAACATTTGAAATTTATGATTTCTATTTGGTTATCCCAACTTCCAAAATCTCAGATTCCTGCTCATTATCAAATAGTAATTTTTCAGATTTAGGAAACTTTACAAATTTATCATTACTTTTGTTAAAAAAAATAGCATTAACTATCCTCGTCAAAGGTATTTCAGACCGTCGAAGCTCCAACACCTGTCGGAGCTCCACGCTTATTCTTTTGTATTATTCAATTTGTTTTTCACATTTTTTCACAACTTAATTAACTCAATTTACAACTATTTTATTGGAACTTCCAAACTTGATAATTCAAATAACATGGATAATTATTAAAGTCATTTCCTATCCTTCCAATGATATTGAAACACCTTTGGTCATTTTACAACTTCAAAAATATCATTGACAACTAATTTAATTGAAGTTTCCAACTTGACTAATTTAACCAGAGGTTCATTATTTAAGTTATAATCATTCATATATTCCATCAATTCCATACCATGGAAAAATGGTCTACGGTATAATTTCATTGAACATTGCATAATACTTTCAGTGAGTTTGATGACTACACTAATGACATTTACGAAAAACCAAAATGACCATGACACCTACATTTTTTAGCCTATAATCATTGGGCTTGGCATGTGAATTGCTTCATTAATGAAAAGTAGAGATGAAAAGGAAAAAAATAATAAGCAATTGAAAAGAAGTAACAAATCTAGGTGGCACCAACAATATTTAAGAGAAATAAATCGTGTTAATCTATTCCCTAACTGTTAAACAGAAAAGCAAGGAGCAAATCTGAGTACAGAGAATAGTGTGTTATAATGAAGGAGACTGATCAAGATGTCGCTGAAATAAAAAATCCCCTCTTGCATATAGTTGCATGCGTTTTCTTTTGTATAAAGAAAATGGTTGAACAAATAGATAAAACAAATAACAAGTTATCTCAACAAACTTCAAGACACTTGTGCTTGGTAGAGGAATTTTCAGTCATTTTAATTCCCACAAATATCTCCCCGATATCATTATCTTCATTATCATGCAACAACCTTTTAAAAAAAATTAAAATACCACATTGCAAAACAAATCCAAACAATTCCTCACATCACATCCAAGCATGAGGAGGTGAAGAGCTGGCCATGGAGATCAGAGAGGAACGTAGAAGAAGGTAGAGACAAGACCATGCTTATTTGAGAAACTCCCAAGTGCAGTTAAAAAAGTACTTTTAAATAAATTGAGATAAAATTATTTTTACATATTTACTTAAAACTCCGTGAAATCATTTAAAATAAGTTAATCTAAATATTGGGAGAGATTAGATGAGAGGGAGAATGGGAAAAAAGAGGCATGGAGAGGCAGTTTATTCTTTTCAGCCAAATACTAAAATTTCATATTTGTTCCATATGACCAATGTATCCTTTTACTTATTAGATCACTGATTTAGAATTTTAAAATTAAAGTGGCATTTTCGGAATTTTCCCTTTCCCTGTAGCCACTATTTCAATTTCACATTCTTCTTTTCCTCTTCTCCACATTTCACTGTCATAATTTTTCCGGCTTAAGTTTCATTATAAAGAAAAACTAAAGGGGCATGTTGAGTCCGAGTACTTCTGTCTATGCTTCTTTTTTGCTTCCTTTTTTTCCCGAGTCTGAAAGGAATCGTTTAATTTTAAATGCTTTTTCTGTCTATGCTTCTCCACATTTCACTGTCATAATTTTTCTGGTTCAAGTCTCGTTGATTGGGGACGCGATCGGATACCCTTTATGAGTCTACCCAAAGTCAATAATTAAATCAAAAACAGAGCTAATACAATATTTAACCCTTAAATTTTTCATTATGGTTTTAATCCATCGAGTTTAAAATTAATAGTTTTAGTGCATGTTTTGGGAACATGGTTTGAAACAATGGTCTATGTTAAAACCATAGTTTAAAAAAAAAGAGTAGACAAACCCCTAACAAAATTTAGAATAACTTTTAACCCCGAAAACTATAGTTTTGTAAAAGTTAGATAAACACTCTTATATTCTCTTAAATAACTTTTAATTCTAAAAACCATAGTTTGAGTGTGGAAACCATGATTTTCTAAAAAAAAAATTATTCTTCAAAATATATTCTTTAAAACCACTTTTACACAAATCGAGATAGAGGTTATTCTCAAAAAACTAAATCAAACACACCCTTAGTCCCTAAAGGACAAAAATAATTCAGATTTTTATTATATTATAAGGATTAATACTTTAAATAAAATAAAATTTAAGAGAGCAAAACCACTAGTTTTAAATTTGTGGAACCAAAATCAAAATAAGTTCAAACTTGTGGGATAAAAATTGTAGTAACCCTTTAAAATATAAAATTGAATTAGACCTTTAAAATATAATGATGCTAAATAGTTTAAGCACCTTTTCGTGTTTCGAGCATAATTTATAACACATACACATATATGAAGCTGGTCCAATGATATTTTTCGATGCAATGAAAAGAGAAGATATAGATATACAACTTTACTCTTTCCTTTATATTCCTTTTTATATATTTTGTTTGTTGTTTGGTTAGCTATATATTTTGCATAGAAACGCTCTTGAATATTGAGTACTCAATTATCAAATAGTTTGATTTGATTGCAGAATAGGAATATATACTTACTAGCCTGGTATAGTTATTCTAAGCTTACACACTAAGGATCAGTTTGAATTAGTGGTGGAAATTATTTGTCCAACATGATCTACGGTTTACGATGTATGTATGTGAAATGGATTATGTCTCTATCGTAAACAAGTCCTTATAATCTAATTAGGTGATTGCTAAATAATTAAGAATTAATATGATTGGAATTAATGATGTCAGGTGAATGAAAAAAAAACTATGAAGTAATTAAGAATCAGGGTTTAAATACTCACTAATAGATGCGGACATATTTAATGTATGACTGTGCTATAAACATGTCTTAAAAATATTATACTTGTGCTTTTATATAAAAAGGAGTAAAATTAAGAGTCATAAACCTGCAAAAAAATATAAATTTAAGTATAATGAAAGGGTGAATGTAACTTCATGCATCTATAGCAAGTAATTGGACTCCCCTAATTATAATTTAGGGCCATAATGTTAGTGGATATTTGGGCAAAGCAGAATGTTAGTATGAATCCGGGAATTCTTCTAACTTGAAAGAAAATCCCAGGTGGAAATTATGAGTGATATATTTCGAGTTGGTGTGTTTCAATGGATAATTAATTAAGTTGGTGATAAAAAAAACCTTATTTGTGCTTAGAGGTTGCTACAATTGTTGGCTTAGCGTGGTGTTGGGATTCTTGATTGTTACAAATTTTTTAATATAAAAAAGTTTAAATAAATTGGATCTCAAAAGCTAATTAAATACCATTTTAGATATTGGTAACATATAGTTAGTTAATTCATTGAATATAATCCCGGAGTTATAAAATTTCCCAAATATGCCCTCATTTGTGAATAGGGTATTAAAAAAATTAATACATTATGTTTCATCTCTTTCTTCTCTCTCTACATTTATATATAATTTTCAACTCTCTCTGCCATCTTTTTATTGCATTTAATATGGGAAAAATTGTAACACCATCATTAATTAATCATCATACCGATTTATAATAAGGACCTATTTATTTTTCAAAACAAACAAATTTTTTTAACATGTGTATCATGGTATTTAATTAAGAAGCTGATCCCTTTGTTTAAAGTGTCATAGAGAGGTGATATTAAAAATGAAGAGCACAGCACTATATTCTTGTTGAATACTAGAGCACTTAATTATGCTGACTACTCTGAATCTGCAAATAAGATACAAATAACCAAATTAAATAGATAAAAAAGTTGAATAAAATTGTTGAAATATAATATACGTGTAAAAATGTATTTTCTTTTTCAAGTATATTTTTTTAGAGAGAGGGTACGTAAGTGAAATAATATATGCAACGATAATAAAGGCAAAGATAAAAGAGAACCGGTTCACATTTTAGACATTACCATTTAAGTATATCTTATAAATATCATGCATCCAAAAGGTTAACTTGTGTACATATATGGGGCTGGTTTGGATTCCGCTTGGAAAAACCAAAAACCCGTTCAATAGTATTTTTCGTAAAACGAGATAATCTCCTTCATATATTTATCCCAACTTACGTAAAAACACTTCTCCACCGCATTCCCAATGAACCCATGATTAAGTTTGAATATGTAGAAGGAGTATGTTATATTGGACCCAATTATTAATATAAGATCCTCTTGATTAATTTAGACAATTTAAAAAAATTAAAAAAATTATTTTAATACATTTATTATTTTTAACAAAGCTAATTTATATGATATATAATATAATTCAACGTAAGAAGCCAAATTTCTTTTTGTACACAACAAGAGCTCAAAAGCTCAAAAGAAAAGAGACTATACTAAGAGGTGGGGTATAAACCCAGATGATCGTTGGAGCACAACTCCTGAAGGTGGAGTGGGCAATAGTAGTAAATTCTAGAAGAAGAAATAGCATTCTTTGCAAGAGTATCAGCTAAACGGTTCTGCTCCCTTAGCACGTGCTAAATAATAACAGTCCACTTCCCTTCGATGAACCTCCTGATATCTGCAAAGAGCAAACCAGTGTTAGTGTTATTGTAATATGTATTTAGCATGTCCACCAGTAATTTTACATCAGATTCAATAATGATCCTTTTGAAACCATAATCAAATGTCATCTGAAGGCCCTCTGTAAATAGCACATTCTTTAGCAATATGAATTCACATTGTCCCAAAGATTTAGTAAACCCCATTATCTATGAACTCAGTGGTCGTTAATGATACATCAACATCCTGCCTTTAGGAAAGAAGCCAAATGATAAAAGCAAACAATGTACGTATAGCATGTGGCATTGTCAAGCTATAGGCTGGGCCATGGGCTATTATTATTTGTTCGGGTACTGCAATGCGAGTGATAAATAAAATTTTAAAAATATATTAATTCTAATTTGATTCATATAATACCTTGATGAGACACGGATATCCATATTTATATGTAATATATTTTATAATCAATCTCATCCTATATTTCTTTTTCTTATTATATATATACGAGTTATATGACTAGTTTAAAAAAATTATAGAAATAAGTTAAATTTATTATTTATATAAAAGTGTATTTTTTTAAAGTATCCATTTCAATAATATGTAATGGATATTATTTTTTTGTTTTATGAAAAACTCCATTAACATATGCTAACAATGAATGTGTAGGACATAAATTATAAATTTAAAAAATAAAGTATATTGATTTCTTATGATTAGGACTTAAATAATTTTTTAGGTTAATACAACATCTGATCTCTTGAATTTACCTTCAATTTAGTTTTGATCTATCAAGTTTAGATCGGTTATTTTAATTCCCAAATGTTATCATATTTACAACGTTAATATCTATAATATAATAAAAATATGAATCATTTGAGGAACTAAAATCATTGATTTTAAACTTGGAAGATCAAATAATGCATTAACCCAAATTTTTTTTGTCAAGTAAAAAAATCCTCTTATTGATTGTAGTCATCTTCATAGTATTGTTGGGTATTAAATATAAGTATTTATTTTAAGAGAGATTTAAACACGTTTCAAATCAAGATAAAACCTCATCACATACTTATATCACTTGCATAAAATGACTCTCCCAGCGAATTCCGAAAAACATACCGATTTCCAAACACATACCGTCAAAGCAAATCATACTCTTCCACTAAAGAAAAGGCAATACATATTCTTTATTTCAAGTGGGACCACACAAATGAAGTGGTCCTCATCAAGAAAATCAAGGCAAGTATAGGAGCCATCTCCAGGACCAATTCATTATATGACCTCTGACCCCCTCTCTCTACCACCCACACACACTTTTTGGAGAAAAAGACACATTAATCGTGAAAAAAATCCCTTCAAGATTCAATTCATTATTTAGTTGCTGTAGTTTTTTTTTAAAAAAAATGTTATGGTTTTCTTTATTTAATATTTACATTTTTATATTTTATAACTCAATTATTATATTCTTGAAAATTTCTTTTTTTTTAAAGTGAGTTCCCTATCATCAATTTCCATCATGATTAGGGTTAATTCTAATAATGTGTGGACAGCATCGCATGATTCAGGTCAGAGATTGATCATTCAAGTCATCAGATTCATGATTTTTATCTCAATTATTTAAAATAGGATACATCATTAATTATCATTTTATTTGAAAAATTAAGATATTCCATATTTGATGTGACGGAGATTTTATGCACAGTATATGGTGTTGGACAACGAAATGTAAATTCATAATCACCACAGAGCTGAAAAAGAGACTGACAGATGAATTGCTTTTTTTCTAAGAGAAATTTAGGCTCAATCCCAAATAAACAAGTTATATAAAGAATGGTCATATAAATAAAAAAATTTAATGAGAGGTTACATTGATAATATGACATGTTGTCAATATAGCGCATGTTGTTATTAATACAATAATTTCATGTTGTCAATCGGGACCTCTCATTAAATATTTTCATCCATGGGACCATTCCTTAAATAACTTGCTTATTTGGGATCTGAGACTAAATTTTCCTTTTTTAAAATTATATCTATATCTAAATATATATTTACATTTATAATTTTTCCTATTTTTAATATTTGAGTTAATGGAAAAATTAGATTTAATCCTACACTTTGTTCTATTTTTTAAAATTATATATTTTTTAAAATTTAACACAAAAGTTAATTAAAAATTAAAATTATAAAATATTAACAAAACTTAATATCTTTTATAATTTATTGCATTTATTTAATAATAGTCATATAAGTCTAGAAAAATTCACTCAGTTTAAAATAATTTATTTTTTATTCAGAAAAAAATTATGTGAGTTAAAAATGCAAGTAATGTTAATAAAATAAAAATATCTAGATAATCTATCATATTATGAAAAGATATAAAATGAATTTATTTTTTATTTTTATAAAAAATTTCATGTCATATTAGTCTTAGTAATATAAATTAAACAACTTGATGTTATATCGATTGGTTAAATGATATATTGATAATATGAATATAAAACTTGGTAAAAAATAAAAATTAACAAAAAAATCTGTGATCATGTCATATGTGATTCATAGGTAGTTTTAATTTTAAATGTAATAAATAATTTAAAAGGTTTAGTTACGGAATAATTGATAATTTTAAATTTATATTTTGAAATTTGATTCTTCGATGTAATTGCCATTTTTGTCATTAAAATAAATGTTTTATTGGTCTTTTATTTTAATTTTCCTGATATAAAATAAAGTCATGATGGAAATAATAGGAAATTTTTGGGATAAAACATAAAATTATTGAAAGTGTAATATCAAGTTGTGTTAAAATTACACACGCATGCACATACTTATTCAAAATTTGCAAATACTTCTATAAAAATAAGTATAAAATCATAAAGATTTCAAGGGCACAGGTGGTGGTGGTTTGAAGTGTATATATATATATAAAATCACATGTATACATAACCTAAGGTTTATTTGCTATACAATCAGTGGCGGATAGGGGTGTTCAACATTTCCCGATCCCGAGCTTCCCGTCCCGATCCCGAGCTTTCGGGACGGAAAAAATCAGGATCGGGAAAAATAAAATTCGGGATCGGGATTGGTATTTCCCGATCCCGTCCCGTCCCGAGAGCACCCCTAGTGGCGGACTCAGGACCCTGGTTTAAGGGGTGCAAACTATTTTTTGAGAAGATATATATGACTTATTATTCTTAATATCTTTTGAGAATAATTTGAGTAAAAATTTAGTGGGTTCAAAATTAGCAAACAAGTGTGTGCAAAATAAATCTCATAGTACTAATATATACTTAATTTTCTGGAAGTCAAGGGGTGCGGCTGCACCCGCTGGGGACCATGTAGGTCCGCCCCTATATATAATTATATTTTTGGATTTCCTGACCTTTTTAGTTTTTCTTTATAACAAGATTATGCAAAACTAAGTTTGACTAAAATAAAATTTACTTCAATATTTCCTAAGAAAAAAGTAGAAGAAGAAAAATCATTATGTTGTTAAGTAGAAATGTAATTACTAAAAAATTCCATAATAAGTAAGTAAAATGGATTTATTATAATTTTCTATACTAAAATTTGTCATTGCATTGCATGCTAATCATTGTTATAAGACCTTTTTTATGCTTATCTAATACCTCATGATGATTTTTCTAAGAAAATAAAGCAAAAACCACTTTGCATATACTGTGCTTGTTTAGAAACATTTAACTCTTCCCAAAAGTACGTTCAACCGTATTTTTCTGTAAAACGAGACAATCTCATCCACATATTTACCTCGGCTTACATAAAAGTAATTCTCTACCTCTTTACCAAACGGACCCACTAATACTTTTCTTCCATTTTCAATTAGTACTTGTGTGCCTCTAACCCTTAAATCCTTTAATTTAGGGCTGCTTTGGAAGCTATTTTGAAAATATCTTTTACAAATTCTGAGGCAAAATCTAGGTTTTGGAGAATAGATTTTGAGCTTGTTTGGATGTGAGGTTGAAAATAGATTTTACAGATTCCGAGGTAAAACCTATATTTTGGAGAATAGATTTTGGAAAATAGCTTTTACAGATTCCGAGGTAAAACCTAGGTTTTGAAAAGTGATTTATGTTTGGGAAGTTATTAGCTTTTACGGATTCTGAGGCAAAAAAGTGGGTAGGAAAAAGGAAAGTAGGAAAGAGAAAGAGAGAAAAAGTAGGAAAGAGAAAAGAAGAAAAAGTAAGAAAGAGAAAGTAGGAAAGAGAAAACCTATGTTTGTAACCTAGGTTTTGCAAAATGTGCTCCCAAACGAGCTCTTATGTTTGGGAAGTTATTAGCTTTTACGGATTCCGAGGCAAAAAAGTGGGTAGGAAAGAGGAGAAAAGAAAAAGTAGGAAAGAGAAAACCTAAGTTTCAAACTGAGGTTTTGTAACCAAAATAGCTTTTGGGAAAAAAAAATTTGCTTGGACAAAACCTCGGTTTTGAGGTAAAACCTAGGTTTTGAAACAAAACATAGATTCTAGAATTGGTTGCCAAACAAGCCCTTTGAAAAATAGCTTTTACAGATTGCGAGGCAAAACCTAAGTTTTGAAAAGTGATTTATGTTTGAGAAGTTATTAGCTTTTACGGATTCTGAGGCAAAAAAGTTGATAGGAAAGAGGAAAGAGAAAGAATGAAAAGTATGAAAAATGAAAGAGAAAGAAAGAAAAAGTAGGAAAGAAGAAAGAGAAAGAATGAAAAAAGTAGGAAAGATGAAA
>JANTPZ010092277.1:0-14700 GCA_025593235.1 Vachellia pachyceras
AAAGAACAACTTCAACAATAGTTCCATGTTCTTCAAACACAGGGCGGATCTGATTTAAACAAACAAAATATATATAGACAACAGTGAAATGTGATCAAAACAATAACTACAGTAGAAATGACCCTATTATGGTCATCTTGTTAAGGGAGGAGAATCTGCTGAAAGTTTGTACTGGCAAAAGGCATGTGTGATAATTTAATCACGTTTCTCATTCAGAGGATGGCAAATGGAATGTCTATCTCTGCTCCAGTGTTTGTTTCTATAAAGAATCTACTACAAACTGTTTTGAATTTGGCACATGCGGGTTTCATGATATAAAATCAATATTGAGGCTAAATGATGATAATAAGGGCATAGAACAAATATTCAGATTAGATTTTAGAGTAGGTTGCCATGAATAACAATTCCTATATTTTTAACAGTAAATGTTAATCCCAGTCTACACAAGATCAAAACCTCCAACGGAAATGTGATTCCAACACTTCTTTCACACCAGATATAGGAACTTTTAAGGGGGGGAACAAAGGAATAGCCATTCCCATGGATCACAAACAGAGATGGAACAAACATATTGTGCGCCAAAAGTATTCTTACATTCAACATTCCGTATGCAACCAATTACCAATGTATGGTTTCCGGAAGAAAAAGACTCACATCATTTTCTGTCGATGTTCTTGGAACTGGAGCAATGTAAAGTTTTACATTACAAGCAACGTCAACTTGATCTGGCAATTAGAAAAGAACTCAGTCTAGTGATGCACAAAAAATTGCATATAAATGTATCTTCGACACTAAAAAACCAAAATCTTCTCGAGTAGCGAGAAAAGCACTAAAGAAATGCGTGAAGTAAATTGTAGGTTAAATTAAAAAATGAGGAGGTCCTAAGGTGCCCAGCACCTAAAATTACAGTGGAATTCATTAGCAATAATGTCAAGACGTCATTGGTTTCTTCCGTCAAATTAGACTACCTGGTTGACTACTAGTGGAGTAAGAGGGAGTGAAAGCGATTGTAGATATCAGCCATGATATAGAGAAATGGAAGAGGGGAAGAGAGAGAGCTGATAACAGACAGCATTCAAATCAAAAGTATAAAAGCTGCTATAACTGACGACAATAAATCGTATTGCCAACTCCTTGAATGCGGTTTCACTTATAAACTTGGCGGGAACTATTATATCAGTGATAACAAAAGGATTGTTATTCTAATGAAGATAGTGATCAAAAGAAAACATAGAAAAAAAGATGCTCGTACCTGGAGAAGTTCCTTGGGTGGAGGGATGCCAACCTCGTTTACGCCCCGGACGAGGCAACGAATGGTTAAAACCATATCCAGAGTTGCCAGTGGCAGAGGGAGGTCCTCCAGGAGCGAAGGAGTTGTTTGACTCGCCATTCATGTGATTAAAGTGGTTATAAGGTTGATTATGGTGAGCAAAACCATTGGCAGGGCCAGGGACTGGGGGGTAAGTGAAGTTACCGGGGATGTGAGGATCGTGGCCATTCGGCTGTTGAAAGTTGCAGTGGTTGAAAAACGGTTCATGGATATGAGGGTGAATTGGGTGGCTGGGAGGTGGAGGGGGGAGGCCATTTCCGGTGACTCTTTGATCCGGGTGGTTATGAAGATTCTCCAGCTTTGTAAACCGTGGAGTAAATAAACACTTGATCTTATAGCCGATATGGCCTCAGGAAGAGGAAAGTAACGAGCTTTCGCCTTTGCGATGCTGGCTTATCAGCGACAACTGAACTAGCAAGGATTCACCGGTTCATACCTGTTTCGGTCGAAAACTTCAGTGCAGGCGTAATCGGGATTCCGCAAATTTATACCGGCGCTGATTTTTTGGGGCAGAAGCTGAGATATCTATACGGAAACAATTTAACACTTGTTAGTTTTTAAGATTTAGATATCCTGTCGCTGTAACAAAAGAGCCGACTTCTATAATTTATATTATATAATTATTTCAATTTAAAAAAAATATTGTTTAACGTATCTTGGAGAAATTTATATATAATGCGTGACTTGATGATTCTGTTAAATGTTAGTTAAGATATAATAAACGCACGAGTTTGCAGCAACATTATTGCAAATCATAGTTTAATTGAGTAATTGAATATTTGTTTATTAAAATTATAATCCCGTCACGGTATTTCCAAACAACCATACACTTTCTGTGTTTTAATTTAAAAAAAAGTCATGTTAGTTGAGATGTACAATGGACAGAAGGTATATGCAACCCCAGCATCTGATCCTGTTATCATATTTGATTAACAAACATAAATATTTTACAATCATGAATATCCAATTAATTTACACAAACCGTGTCTGTTGGTTAATATGAACCAAGAGCCACTTCTTCTTTTTCCGTCCGGTTTTCGAAGCTTGGTCCCGACTAATTTAGATTCGACCCGCGCCGCACACCCGGAAATGGTGAGTGATCCCAACGGTGACTTCTGTATACACAAGGACTCAAACTTAAGACCTTACTTAAGTTGGAACAAACCGCTTAACACTTGATCCAACCAACCGTCGGTGATAGTCACCCCCACTAAAAAGGAGGAACACCTAAAAGTACAAAATAATTTAAAAAACTAAATCTCCGGCTTGTTGGGTAGAAAATGCAATGGGCAGAAGCTTAAGGCCCAAAATGAATAACATGAATAGCCCAGGCCCAGTCAGCCTAACAAAGTATTAAGCGGGGAGCCTACGATCCCTTTTCTATTGGGTTCGTTTCTATGATTATTTTCCACCATGAGTATTAGCAGGTGAAGCCCAAATCCGATGCTCCTGAGTCAATCAGATAACCTCCAGCACGGACATGTATGCTGAAAGGATTGATTCTTGCAGTCTAGCCGTGTGAACATAAAGATTGCTCTAGATTTAAAGGCACCATCTCAGCAACTTAAATCAACCAATAATTTGTTGAATTAAGGCAAACTATCTCCGGGGGCATCCTGAATCAAGTGCTTAATGTACTATTCGTTTCATGAAGCTTCATTCAAGCCATTCAAAATCTCCAAGTCAAGCACTACATAATATATACTGGCTACCCATGAAACTTTTTTTATCGCACTCATAGAACTTTTTAGCTTTTTAAGAAAGAGTTGTTAAAAAATGGGTCCTAGCAGGGATGGTGATGGGAGATCCTACAAGGATTGAATATGCAGAAAGAAAGTGTTATTCATTCAACTGGTCATCAGTTCGATTTCATTGCCTAAGCACGGAGATTTAGAATGCATACTAGTCGAAAATCATGACGGAAAGAGGATGAGGGAAATTCAAAGCATAGTGAGGCATTAGCTTTGTGATAATCACGTTGCAAACAGTTTTTATCACTTCAAGTGCAAATACTTCAAGCTCCAAGCTTAAATATCATTATTTAACTCTGAACGGATATCTGATTAAGGATTAAATGGAAAGATGAAAGTACGGTATTTCGTGTGGTCAAAATATAATTCCGACAGGATATTAAGGGTCTTACATTCGCTAGCAGCAACTTTCTAGAGCCAATAAGGCCAATCCCTTGATTTTGTGTTTGAAAACTGATGAAAGTTTGCTGGTTATAGTTAATTCGTTTCTCTAGCATTTCCTATTTATTGAGCTTGTACTAATACTGACTTAGTTGTACCTTGTCATCAAGCTGGTTAGCTAATGTATACAGATTGACATATTTTACAGGATTCAAGTGTCAGTGTGTCCAAATATTGATTGCGATTGCCCGCCCAGGATTGAGCATGGGACGATGTCTGGGCATTGAAACTGAAATTGAAAAAAGAGCCATCCGGATAATTCATTTACTCTCACTATGGTCCATAGTTAGCTTATACATGGCCATATCTCCAACAGTAGTCATGGCCCCAGCCAAAGACTTCTCAGCATTTATAGTGCAGTAAACAAGCTTCAAAGCAATTTGAGGACTAGAGGGGGGGGGGATTATAAAAATCGAGAGAGAGAGATTGGAGCTTAAGGTCAAACGTAAGAATGAAGAAGCCCATATAGCAAAGAATGTGTGTATTTAAAAGAAGCATGGCCTTGCGCCGCTCGTATACATGCATGGAGTTATCCAGAACACGGATACCTCGCTTCACTTTTCTAGTTTTGTTCTCATCAGCGCATGACGTGCATGCGTGGTCGGCATAGCTCAAATAAATGAATAGTCCTTCATTTCATTTTCTGCGCGTAATCTAATATTGCGTTGACATCTTCAACTACAAATGCATGAGTAGCACACTTCGGGTTCTTTTCTAGTTTCATACGTTACAATTCAAATCCAGAGCCCCACAGCATTGTGGCTGCACCCAAACGTACGCGTTACTTAAATGTAGTACTGATACATACTTTCCCACCCCATGCAAGCACACACCAATTGGAAGCTGAATCAATTACTTGACTAGCAGTACCAGTTGTTCCAGCTGCGTATGGTAGGGCAGCAATTAATGCGCATAAAGCTTAGCGGCTAAGTCCTATTAATTAAATATTACAAATAAACCTCCACGTTCCCTTCTGATAACTTTGGATGATGAATCAGTCAACTGAATCAAAATTGGCAACCGTTTGCAAACAGGACTATGACTATATCCTAGGGGAACTGAAAAGGATGTTCATCTTCCTCATTAATTTGAATGTGAATGTGGGATTATCTATTCACACGACAGCTTAGTTAGCTCTCATCTCCTGCTTTATTATTGACACTGACCGGTGAGAACGTGCGATTTGATTTGTTTTCTCTGATATTAGTGATTCTTATTTTCTGTTGAAAATCAAATATCGTAACGTAGTGCGTATTGAGTATTTGAAGCAGATCGTGGTGGTGAGGCATGGATTTAAGAAGGCGGAAATTGGAGGGCGAGCCTGTGTGTTGGTGTACGTGGGAATGATAGTGGAGACAGTACGTAGGTGTGAGCCGTAATGAAGACTTCTCAGCATTTGAGGCCCGAAGCACATGGTCCTATCTTACGTCTCTTTGGTTTTATCTTTTTTTGTCGATTCCCGGGTCTGTGCGACACACTCCTCCTCGATCGCCTTCATCAGTAAAACTAATTTTCGTTTTAACCCACATCCATCGATCTTACGCTGCAATGTTGGCGAGCATTGATCTGAACGTAGCTCAACATGCCTTACCTTGAACATTAAAATCCAAATATTAGGCTTGTTTGGATAGCCGGTTTAGGCATCCAAAAGCCATTCTTGCGCTTGCCGACATTGGCGGACCTGTGTTGGTGTGAACAGGTGCAGCCGCACCCTCTGATTTTCAGAAAATTAGGTATATATTAGTACTATGTGATTTATTTTGCATCCATTCATTCGTTAATTTTGAACCCACTCAATTTTTACTCAGATTCTTTTTAAAACATATTGAGAATAAGTCTCACTTATCTACAACCCCCTATTAAAAAAATAGCTTGCACCCTTGAGTCAGGGTCCTGGGTCCGCCACTACTTACCGAGACAAAATTCCTCTCACATATTTACTTTGGAATCTGTGTCCGTTTTCCCAACGGACTTACCAAACAAGCCCATTATGCAACTCTTCAGTCATCGTATCTAGAGGGAGAAACGATTCTTAATTTCTTATTCCATCCAAATGCTTGTGGCTAATTAACCCTAATTGGATGGGTTGTCGAGCACTCGATTCCCTATTGTTGTGTTATATATATATATATATATATATAAATCTCTTGTTAACGAATACCTCCAGTTGGCAAAAAAAAAACAGAAAGAGATAAGCTGTGATACAATAAATATTAAGCATAGAACTGTATCACATTTCTTTAAGATATATCCTCTGACTATTAATCACGCATAATTCTTAAAAATTTTGGGTCATGAATAAGTTTTACTCTTTGATGTCAAACATTCCACAATAAACTTCCCCGAGTACTTAATCTTGCGCAGATGACTTCGTATTATATATCACTTGGTTTGATTGATTTACTATCGAACATTATACAATCTTGAAAGGGAACACTAATATATGTTCATTCTTGCTATGTATGGCGCAACCCAATCCTTTTTTTTTTCAATTTGATAATCAATTGTAGCTTATCCCCCTTTTTAGTTGAAAAATGTAAATGATAAGAAATTCACCTTTGACAGAGATATATGCTGCATTTGTAAATCCTAGATGTGAAAATATATAGAATTTGCCCATGAAAAGAAAGAGTATAGGTAAAAAAAAATATGTATGTTGAAATAAGGGCAGTGAGATAGCAAAAACAAAGTAGTAAATAAAGTTCATATTCAAATTCCATAAATAATATAGAAGGATTGTCTATACTGATGGATAAATTAATGAACGACTTTCTAAATATTTCATCCCCTTGATATTTTGAAAATTAGTTGGTTGAACTTGAAAATTCACTCGTTGAAATAGAAAAATTGAATAAGTAAATGATTCAATTGATCGGATGGTACTATGAAAATCCAATACTAACTCCTATTTCTTATTGAATTCTTAGTGAATTAACCGATTAGCCTGTCAACTTGCTTTGTTATCAAACATTTTATTTATTTCCAAATTTTTCGCAAAAAAAAGATACATTTCATTATGAGAATAAATCCTACCACTTCTAACTTGAGGTTTCTCTGCTTGAAAAAGACCTGAGCCATATCGCTCAAATTATTAGTCTAGTACTGAACATAGCTTTTCCCTGAAGAAGATACCTAATATTTACAACGCTAGGTAAGGGTTGAGATACTGCTAATCAAGAAATGAAGGTGACTTGTGAAGTAAAGCAATTATTATAAATAATTGAGTTAGAGTTGTGGCTATAAGTGCTACAATTGGCCTAATGAAAAGTGATAGACACGGGAACTCCTCTAAATGTTCCCGTCAGTGGCAACTCTTGGACAGATTTTCAACTCTACAGATGACATCGTATTATGTATCACTTGATTGGATTGATTCACTATCAAACATTATAAAATCTTGAAAGGGAACACTAATTTTACGTTCATTCACATTTGGAGATCAAACGGCAAAATAGTACAAGCAAGCGTGGGCGTCAAGTAGATGGCAAGCTAACAATTTGGCTATGGTTAGAAAAAAAACACTTGGCCGACATGTGGCGAGGTTCTTCATAGTTCTAAAGGCTTGACCAATCACCATAAAGATTCAAGTCAACATGAGTTGATGTAATCTCCTTCCTCAAAAATTAACTTCGTAACCTCCCCATACCTCTGGTCAACTCCTTTAAAAAAAGGAAAAGAGAATAGACAGCGTCAAGCCAGCTTTTACCCGGTGACATATGCCATTCTCGTAATAAAACTATAGAGTAAGGGCAATGATATATGAGCTGTTCTATATATACTCACGTACGCGAAGACCGCAGCAAAGTGTGCCTGACTCACATTTCGATGGCTAAGATGTTCAGAGCGATTTTCTTCAAATCCCTTTTTTTCTTTTGGTACCGTTTCCTTCTCAGGCAATTTAAGAACCTGCTAGGCTTTCGTAGATCTTTAGGCACCAATGCTTTTCCATCCCAATTTAAATACGAAAAGTACCACTCACTGGCTCACAGATCAGACCTCGCTGACCATACCTTAATCTTTGATGTGGAAGGAGCCTTGTTAAAATCTTCTTCTCTGTTCCCCTACTTTATGCTCGTAGCCTTCGAAGCCGGAGGTCTCATAAGAGCCTTCCTCTTGATTCTCCTGTACCCTCTTGTCTGCTTAGCCGGACCCGAGATGGGGCTGAATATAATGGTGGCAATATGCTTCTTCGGGATCAAAGCAAAGAGTTTCAGAGCGGGTAGGGCCGTTCTGCCAAAGTTCCTATTGGAGAACGTTGGTTCAGAAGCGTTCGAGATACTAAACCAAGGTGGGAAGAAAGTGGGGGTCAGTGATTTACCTCAAGTAATGGTGGAGAGTTTCTTAAAAGAGTATCTGGAGTTTGATTTTATGGTGGGCAGACAGCTGAAAGTTTTCTGTGGATACTACGTGGGGTTGATGGAGGACAGAAAAATTGCTGTGTCGCGTGCCTTGAACCAAGTTCTGGAAGGAAAAGGATGTCCTGATGCCATAGGCATTTGTAGCCTCAGCAAGTCACTTGATTCCGAATTGTTATCTCACTGCAAGGTCTGTCTTTTTTAATCTTATTTTTCCAAATGTGTGTATCAATTTTCATATAGCCAGTTATCGATCTTTGATTATCTTAGAATTTTAGAAACTCACATGCCGATTTGCCTTGCTGTGAAAAAAACAAACAGGAAGTGTATTTGGTGATGGAAGCTGAGAGGAGAAGCTGGAAAGTACTGGCGAGAGAGAAATATCCGAAAGCGTTGATATTCCATGATGGTAGACTGGCCATGAGACCCACCCCAATGAATGCTGCAGCGACGTTGATTTGGTTCCCATACGGCTTAATCCTTTCCATTATTAGGATCTTCATTGCATTATCACTCCCGTATCACATATCAACTCCTCTTCTGGCAATCACTGGGCTGCGTATGACCACTTCAATGCCCAACGCGTGCAAGAAAGATGGTGATGGCCAACGTATTGGTAATGGGAAAAATAATCTTTATGTCTGCAACCACAGAACTCTGCTGGATCCTCTTTACCTGTCGTTCGCGTTAAGGAGAGACTTGATCGTCGTCACATACAGCTTGAGCAGAATGTCGGAGATACTGGCGCCCATCAAGACCGTCCGATTAACAAGGAATCGCGATGAAGACGCCAAGATGATGAAGAAGTTACTGAAACAAGGGGACCTAGCAGTGTGCCCCGAAGGGACCACTTGTAGAGAGCCGTATTTGTTGCGGTTCAGCCCACTGTTTTCTGAGATGAGCGATGAAATAACTCCGGTCGCTGTCGATTGCCACGTCAGCATGTTCCACGGTACGACTGCCGGAGGACTTAAGTGCCTGGACCCGCTCCTGTTCCTCATGAATCCCTCTCCCATCTACTCCCTCCGGCTACTGGACAAGGTATCCCCTTCCTCCACCGCTGGTGATAGATTTGAAGTGGCCAATCACATACAGTCACAGATTGGGAAGGCCCTTGGATTCGAGTGCACCATGCTTACCAGAAAAGATAAATACTTGATTTTGGCCGGCAACGACGGCCTTGTTTCTAAATCATAATCATGCACGCATGCCCTGTAACATTTTCACCTATACCGTATATAGCTGTCATGACAAGATACATAGTAATTAGTTTGGGAGAGAGGATACGCCTTTCTTTCTTCTTTCTCTTGTATTGATTAATATTTTTTCACTCTACCTGGTCTTGTAATATTTGTATTGTGCGATCGATGCTGATTCTATTCACTCAATTTCTCCTGTTGGGTTCGTATATAGATGCTTCTCTTGCGATTGATATCGAAGCAACATACGAAATTTCCTGCCCACACAATTCGAGTTTAATAGCCCATGTGTGTGTATGAATACTAGGTGTGACCCACAAAAACACTCGCACGAAACCAAATTTTCTGAGTCCGATTAAAAATGCCATGGGCATATGATAGCATATATACATATATGTATATAGCAAGAGTACTGCAGTTTCCACTTTTTGAGGCTTCACCAAGTACAATTAATTTATTTCAGCTGTACGACATGCGACTTCCTCGGTTTCCTGCTCATCAAAGTCCAACTTTTCTGATACAAGAAAGTAGCAGTCACAGATTGATGCATGGCTCACCAGATTAGTAACTTTTGTCGAGCGCTCCCTGCAGTGGTGGAGCAAGCAAGCGCAAAAATAAACTTCGGGATCAAGTGATGTACATATTTTAATTTGAATTATCAGCAATAACATGACGAGGGAGATACACACACGCACACGAACACACTATATCAGTATATCCTTTCCCAGTGTTCGCATACATGCAAGTTGCAAAGTTACTTTATGAAGCCGCATTTGTTAATCCGACCCCACCAATGCTGTCCGAGGAGTAGACACTGACAAAATATATTTATAGGGCACGGATAAACTTTAAAAGTTTGTGAAGCGCTTTAAATTGTGTTAGCATTCAGGTGGACGACACCTTTAATTTAAACGCATCTCAGAAATTTGTAGTGATGATGCTTCTTTGTTTAGTTACCAGTATAAAATTCATCAAGTGAGTGATAAGATATATGACCAGTATGAATTGTATTGTATAAAGCGAACGGTCACCATCATGTTAATTTGAAGGGATTTAATTCCTTTCTGTTGAGTAAGAGATTGTTGAATATGGTTCAGGTAAAGAAGGTTGTGGATTTGAATTCATATATATATATATATATATATTGGGATAAAAATACCACACGAGAGCTGCAACTTCAATTCTAACTGGGTCTACGTTACTTACATCTTATTGTTCAGTTGTATCCTATTGAGGTGAGATGTTCAATGGTATGGAGACTTGATATCAGTGATGGTCAAAAAATACGTTTGTATGGAAAAAAATTTGCATGTAGATGGTATCACTGATCGATCCACAAATATAAAAGTGGATCTCATTGGATGTCATAGTATTCTTTTTCTGGGTCCGAGTGAGGTGTCACAGTCTTCATCCTGCCAGGAAAATATCACCTCTCATTGGAGCATGCACACACATATATATATATATCTATATGCATGCATGCACATGGGGTAGTAGATAGTTGGAAGCTAGGGAACACATTATGCAAGAAGTAGGTGGGTGGGAGTGAATGGATCCGTTGAGGATTTAGAATATTGCAGTTACCAGGTAGAGGGTGGGACTTGGGATGGTGAGGAGGAAGCAGGCAAAGGGAAATTGGGAATTGGACGACGAACCCCCAACGGAGATCGAGAAGCAGCAGGAGTGAGAGAGGGGTGATGTGGATGAAATAATAAAAGCCGTCCGGTTGTGGATGACGCGAAACTAGTTGGTGCAGTTGGCAAACCACCAATCACATCCATGCCTGCCTCGTATTCTTAGTCCTCTTCGCATCGTTCATTCCTATATTTAGAAAGATTTAATGAATTAATCTAGTCTTTTTATCTCGTAATAAATATGTGCTTGGTTCTTTCTAAAACATCATCCTTATCATAACCACCCCGACAACCTAATCATGTCCGAAATCAATAACAATACCTTGTTCACAAAAATTTGTTATGTTTGGGCTAACCAAAAGACATTTCTGCGCTTACCGAGACAAAATTCCTCTCACATATTTACCTCGGAATCTGTATCCGTTCTCCCAACGAGCTATCCAAACACACCTATTGTAAGTTTAAAAGATGGAGTGGATTTATATTTTACATGTAGTATTGAATATAATTTTCAACCAATTTTTATATTAAAGACAGGGAAATAATAATAAAACGTGACTCCTTTTAAGTTTTTTATGTGATTTTCTTTCAATTCTATGGTGAACTTTCTTTCTTTTTTGGCTATCCTCCTACCAAGGTAAACTGAGCGTGAAAAACAGATACACAACTTTGTGCAATTTCTTATCCAAGAAAAAGTGCAATCGGGGATGATGAACTTGGGCTTCCGATGAGAATGAATCGCAAGGCTTGATGATTGGACTGGATAATGAGAGGTTTAGGCCCAATATTTTGAGGTCCGCATCGCTTCAACAGTAACTCCTGGGCCTCACTAGTCGGTAGTTTCGGAATCTTTTCTCGACCTTGCCCTCCATAACCTAGACCTGACCTCTGCTTCGCCGGTTTGGCAGTTCCAGTGATCTGGATACTGTTGATCTGCCCCTAACCTATATATGCCCTCGTTGGGCAATGAAGAGTTTGTTTGGATATAAGGTTGAAAATAGTTCTTACAGATTCTGAGGTAAAATTTAGGTTCTTGAGAATAAATTTTAGAAAATAACTTTTACAAATTTCAAGGCAAAACCTAAGCTTTGAAAAGTGATTTATATTTGGGAAGTTATTAGTTTTTACGGATTTCGAGACAAAAAAGTAGGTAGGAAAGTAGGAAATAGAAAGAAAGAAAAAGTAGGAAAGATGAAAAATGAAAGAGGAAAATGTAGGAAAGAGAAAACCTAGGTTTCAAATTTAGGTTTTATGACCAAAATAGCTTTTGGAAAAAAAAATTTGCTTAAACAAAACCTAAATTTTGAAATTAAACCTAGATTCTAGAATTGGTTGTCAAACAAACCCTTTTAAGATACTGTTGTCAAAAAGAGTTTGATTTATCAGAATTTTGCATTAATCACGACTCCGTGACTCTATAGTTGTGAATCTGGACTTCATCATCCATTTGACACAAACAAATGTTTTCCTTGACCCAACTGCTGTTTTGCAAGACTAGGTTTTGAGGGGCACGGAGAGAAAGGTCAGCTCGTTAGATAAGGTAGCCGACGCTGCGGTTGAAATGGCAAAAGCAAACAGTGGGGCCGTTTGGAGGTTAACAGACTCTGATATTGTCTGGGGAGACTTGTCGTTTGTTGAATTCAAACAATACTCATGGCAGTGTTTTTATAGGCGGTGCTTGGCAAACAATTTAGGTTAATTGTGGCAACCGTGATAGGTGAAGATTGATCTAATTGCCCCTGTTTGCTGAACTTGATGCTTTGTAGATGTTGCAATGCCAAGTTTTTTATTTTTTTTCTGCATTGTTTTTTAGTTTGAAGTGTATTACTTAACCATGTTGGATGAAATAGTGGTAGGAGCTGACAAATATTGGGCTAAGAACTGAACCTGGGAATTTTTTCTTGAGTTTATAGTGAGAAAAACAAAATTCCTTATCGATCTTCAGCCTCAGAACTATCATGAAATTTTCAGGCCAAATCTATCCAACAAAGTTCTTACCTTGAAGAAAAACTGGGCATTAGATAACTCGGTGCATTTTGATTTCGTGGGCCCCCTGCTTCTAAGACCTTGATGCTGCACTGGAAGAGTTCAATTACTTGGTGGCACGATGATGGTAACTTGACAGAGATGGGAGAAATTAAGAGTTCAAGGGTACTTGTTGTGAGTTGCTTTGAGGCATTATTTTAAATTCACCGATTCTCTGTCTCGACTCGAGTCCTACCATAATGTCAAGGGATTGAAGTCTTGTGCATGTCTTTCTTCTACTTCTTGCTGCATATGTGTGAATAAGCGGGGATGGCCGCGTTCATTTTGTATTTACTACCAAAACGTTGACATGCAGATCCCTTTTTAATTGTGCATGCATGATTTAGTAAATTTCAATTTTCCTTCCCGTGCTAGATGGGGCACTTTTGAATCCTCTAAATTGCTTAGCCCACAGGCCTGAACTGGTCATCTGCAATTAATATGTTCTAACTAGCAGGAGTTTTATTCACAGGGTTCGATGTTGTTTGTTTGTTGTATTTTTGTCAAACATAATTTGACAACCTTGAACTGGAGAAATTGAAATTCACGTTCAAAATAGAGCTAGTGAAAATGACTTGTGTTCAGCTTAAATGCTAATCAAAGCTAGCCGTCTTTTATATACAGAAATATGTGGGTCTGCTGGTTGATTAGATATAGAATATTCCTGTTATAAATGAGTATGTTTTAATATAGGTAGGAGCGCACACAAGTTTTCCTTATTATTGTCCTCTGCTATTTTCCTGCTGGTTTTCCAGATGTTCATAAATTTAAATCCATGCAGCTGCTTTTTGACGCAGGCTAGTTGCTATGGCACAACATTACTATGATTTCTCAAACATTCGATAAACTATTTTATCTGACCCTTAGTAATCCAGCGTGTTGCTTTAGTTGACATTTGTTGTTAACAGCTTTTATTTATATAAAATTTAAGATGAATTTTATTGTTTAAAATCTGTGGATACAATTCTTTCAAATCTCAATAATGTAATGTCAAACATGAGTTGAAGATTGGCCACGCAATGCATTAAATAGTTAAAGAGAACACGACATAATTTGATCCGTGCAACATAAAAATAACAGGGCATAGGGCTTATTTAGTCCAATATAATCGCCTTCTTCACTTGATTTAATTAAGAAAGGGAGAGAAGATCCAAATTGCATCTGAAACTTTATTTTTTATTCTTATCTCCCGACATACTCTGATATAGCTCATCTATTTGCGCCTGGCAAAAGAAAAGATATTGTGAGCATTTAAAAGAAGGGCAAAGATTTCACTTTTAATGAAACAAGGGGGGGAAATGAATTGTAGTCTACATTGGCTAATAAAGAAACGTACCTTGTAATATTTAAGCATGTTATTCCTCCTCTTTTTCAATGTGGCAGTCACCAAATCTCTCTCCATGTCAAACGACAGGGGTTCCAAAATCAGTCCTTTGATGCGTTCAAAGCCCTTGAGCTATTTTGACAAAAGAGAAAAATGATTGAAAGTAAGAGACAGAGAAACATGTGCACAGCTAATTTAATGGCAACCGATGCTACCTGATTCCTCTCCGCCGTAGAGTGGAGCTCCGATAGGACGTGTTTCTTCAGTTGGTCAAGGCCACAGAGTTCTGAGAAAGCAACCGTGTGGCCTTTTGAATAGGCCCACTTCTTGACCATTTCTTCATTTGGGACCACCACTGCCACCAGCACTGACTTGAAGCTGTCCCCATATACCCATATCTTAACACAAAAATACCAATGATTTGTTAGTAATCACGAGCTAATCCACAGCCAGCGTGCCTGGGTAATAAGGAATGAGATGGCAGAAGCCGGTCTTACATCTTCAACAATCGGAGTGATTCCATAAATGTTCTCCAAATGCTCTAGGGCGATATACTCTCCCTGAGAGAGTTTTATAAGATTCTTCTTCCTGTCAATAATCTTGACCACGCCATTCGGAAGCATCTCTCCGATGTCCCCTGA
>JANTPZ010092278.1:0-19429 GCA_025593235.1 Vachellia pachyceras
CGGGAGAGGGAGAAGACGCAGAGTTGAAGAATTGGAATTGGAGTCCAAGCGGCGAGGCGGGAGGGAGAGCAGGAAATGATGATCATGAGGATTTTGGGGATTCCCTCAACTCTGAATCTGCCCGACTTTGCGTCCACCTTCCTTCCAACAGATCAACAACACTACAACCCAATCAGCGGCGACCTTAAGTATCCATATTCCATGAGGCGTACACGTGTCGCTCTCCCTGCCCTTTGAGCCAAATTACTGAATCGCCCTCGCCAATTGCCAGCGCTTGGGAAATAAATTGCACCAATTTCGGACCGTCCGATTGATGGATATGCTTCTAGAGTACCAGCCATTTATACCCTCCAAAAAAAAATATTCTAATTATCTCTTTTTATTCATTTCATATCTCGTAATTTTTTGTTGGCCATTTCTTTCTATGTATAAGTTATGATAATAGATATTTGTCGAATTCGTAAAAAAAAGTATATTCTTTACCCAAAAAAAGGTATATTTTCATTCAACAATGCATGAATAAAATGGCACCATCACAGTTTGGTAAGTATTTCTCCAATAGAAAATGTCCACTTTGTACAATAGATTAGCCACAGATTAGGCGGGGAGAGGGATTAATTGATCTCCTCCCTTGTTTGCCCCGTTTCACTTTCTATAGCTTTCAATATTGGTTCTGGTCCAAGACCATTACTCTATTTGGTTAGCCTATTTGGGCAACCAAAAGTCATTCATGCGCTTACCGAGACAAAACTCCTCTCACATATTTACCTCGGAATCTGTGTCCGTTCTCCCAACGGGCTATCCAAACAGAGCCCATAACACTTCGATATGAAAAACTCGCTTATTCTAAACTCTTTGCTTCGTTTGAAGTGAATATGGTTTTCCTACTAAGCATGAGATGTTTAATGGGGAAAGTTAATTAGATTTGGATCATCCATATTTGATTTAGACGGTTTATATTTATTTTTTAAAATGATAATTTCTGAAATAAAGATTAGTTTTAAAAAATAATAGTTAAGAGGTTATTTTTATTTTAAGTTCTATATTTATTAGAATAATTTTTCATAGACTTTTAAAAAATTAAATATAAACTGTTCAAATTAGATTTGGACTGGCCAAATCTACTTAGTTATTCCTACTAAGCAAAGTACTTAATATATAGGGTAATTGGTTTCTTTTGAAGTTGAGCTCTTGCTTAGTAAGGTAACTAGCTCCTTTTAAGGTTGAGCTCTTCGGTATCTCGTTAGGTTTCTAAGTAATTTCACTAAACTTTAGTTTTTCACTTACTTAAAAATAAAACAATATATCTTCATAATTCAAAATGACAAGATATTGTTTAAACTTGCAAAACTAACCAAGTTAAACAATTGTCTTCAAACTATTGTCCGAACTCCAAAATGACTAAAACCAAATGATTACCTTAATCATGTTCTCTAAACAAGCTTCAAACTAGTATGAAAGAGATTGCACATAGAGGATGACAACAACAACAATAACAATGCATTATCGCATCAGGTGAAGTTGACAACATGATTACACGACATCATTATGCTCTATCGTGAATTAGAGTCTTAGATAAAGTAGTAATGGAAAGATCTCTTTATAACCTTATTGAGTGTGCATTTCGGTCTTAATCTACCTTTTTTTTTACCATTTTTTCTCAATAGATGACACTTCAACTCATTTAGGTATTTGATCCTTATGAATCCGAAACATATATTTCAGCATCATTATCTCAATTACGCCTACTTTATGCTCATGTTGTCTTTTTAAAGTCTTACATTCATTACCATATATTATTGTTGGTCTTATTGCAGTGCAATAAAACTTTCATTTTATCTTATTATGTACTTTAAGATCACAAATTACACAAATAACTTTCTTTCATTTACACCATTTAGCTAAAATTCTATGATTAATATCATCAAATATTTCACCCTATTTTTGTAAATTATATAAGTAACTTGTTTTTTCTTAATTTATTACCATCGATTCTTAATACAATAGCCCTTTGACTTTTTTTATAAAATTAATTTAAAAAGTTAAATATATTACTTTTAAATCATTATAAATATGATTGTTTTCAAACTAATTTACATAACTTATAAATTGATATATAATCTAAAGATACCCCTAAATAAATACTTTAAAGTAATACATTTAGTTTTCTCAATCTCAAAAAAAAAACAATGTAATAAGTCCCACATTGGGAATATTTCCTTGAAAGATGGGCCTTATAAGGCCTTGGATTCTCCAACTCCAACATCTAGCTTTTGGGGTTGGATCTTCTAAGTAATTATGCTCGTTAGAATGATGCTTTCATTGAGAGACGACAAATTAGAGAAGGCCACTTGTGGAGGGTTCTGACTGGAGGGGCTGACCAACAGGAAGTTGAGTAGTGTGGAGCTATTAGGACATAGCCTAGACCGATCAACCAAAGAGGACTACTTGAAACATTCTCTTCCATAATCCCAATTAAATATCCTCATTTGCATTAATTTTTTTAATAAAATCAATTTCAGTGAATGACAACCCAACTAGATACTTTGCCCAATACCATTTTGAAAATCAACCTATAACACCCACATATAAAATTCTTCCCACAATAAATTCTTCTCACTTAGGGAACAATGATTATCCACATAACCTCGTCTAGACGGCAACTGCCCAACTCATATTTTGAAATTCACAAATGGGATTAGAAACATCATCATCATCAAAATGAGCAAAATAATTAAAGAGTAAGCACAACCTAAAATATGACAATATATACATCTCCCACATGAATATTTCAAAAAGATTAGGCCCTATGACAGACAGACGCAAACTAGGCCTCTAGCTCTTTTTCTTCCTGTCTACCCTTACCAGGACCCTCTCTTGAAAAATGTTAAAAATCACGAGATAAGATATAAAGTTCTAGTAACCAACAAATAATTTATCAAATATTCAAGTGGGTTATAAGATGTGAAGCATAGATAGATTTATCAAAAGTATGCAGATATACAACCAAAAATCACCCAAGTGCGTGATCAACAAATAGCTACCAAATATAATAATACGCTCCACATAGAGAAATTGGTAGACGGACAAAGATCCATTTGAAAATATTCATAATCAAATGTATACCAACACAGTCTAACACTATATAATACACCATTCCCTCCTCCCAGCTCATCCTTATTTCACTTGACATGGAATCTAACCTATGACGATAAAAGACTTGGCAAGAGCCAACCATCATTATGAGGTTAATAAGCCCATTTCTAGCCACTCACAATTGAGTCCAAAACTCACAAGAGTTAACCGTTCTCAAGGCCGCTCAGAACTGTGTCTAAGACTTGAAAGGTCTAACATAAAGTTAACCACTATAATTAGTAGTGGAGACTATTGTTATAGACTTTTAGATTCATCAAGTATATCATCTTTCCAAATTTATCGTAAACCAAACCCCAACAACACAGACACAATTCTCCCACAACACATTCACATACATGTCTTCATTTTCCATCACATTGTCAATTATAATGTAATATCACAAAATAGCAAGAATCATTTACATAAATTGTATTATCAAATACTATCTGCGTCACCAATAGTTCATAAACATGTAAAGTTTAATTCACAAGAGCACTTTCATAATCATTTTCAATTTGTTCATCACATATGAGTTTTAAATCAAAATCATACTTACATTTCAAAAGATGTTTTCTAAAACATTTACAACCCGTAACAAGCTTATAAATAAATTAAATGTGGTTACGTTTCGAAAAACAGGTTGAGATACCACAACTGTAACATCCTAAATTTTATTTATGAATTAATTATGATCAAAAGATAATCATTTCGATTAAAATCCCCCTTGTTTTACTCAGTGTACTTGAAAATGTTGTTTTCAATCGTTTTGGAATTTTCGCCACTGCCATCTTGTGGCTTCACCGCGATGAACCATTGTTTTAAGTAGGAATTGCTCTCAGGTTCCCATTTTGCTACGAGGGGCCATGAACGGGAGAAAACCCATGGTCCAGACTAGTACTATGCAGATCTGACCAGACCGTTACTATTAACATTTTTCAGGTGATAGCTTATGTGCTAAGACTTCTGGGAAGGTTCCGAAGGCTTAAATTGTACTATAATTGTTGTATAGCTTCCTCCTTTATTATATGTGATGTATTGATGTATATTGTCATCATTATAAGGCTCATATTTTGTTATACCATTAATTGAGACACTTGAACTTATATTTTTGATGAATTACTATTAGAAGGAAAGATGTCTATCATTGATACTATTATAATATTTTGGTATGTAGAATTGTGATTAAATATTTAAAGGAATACGTTTTATGTTGGACAAGTTGGAATTGAGCTATTAATTTTTATATTGGCATGGAATTTGAAAGTTTTAGTCCAATCAATTTGATATTAATAGTTTTTTCTTATTATGTGAAATGTTATTTCTTGCTAGCTACCCTATATTATAAATTAAGAATTTTTATAGCCATAGTCAATTGTTAAAGTGATGTTTATTGAGTTAAGTAATCGGTTAAAAAATGTCGTTTACAACAATTCAATCCTAAAGGTCAAGTCCTCAAGAAAAATAATCTACACAACAATAATTACACACTTCAATTAAATAACAAACAACACAATCTCACTACTTATATATATAAATTACATGAATAAATTTCCTTTCTAAACTTCATAACCACTTAAATCACAACAATCATTAATCCCCTGATGGAATCTCCATCTCTTCCTTCCATAAATCATGTCTCAATTATTTGAATTCCCAAAATATCTCTATTTCCTCAATCTATCCAAAACACCAAATTTCAATACCCCAAATTCCTCCAAAATACCTAATATCAATATTTGATCATAAACCTCAAATTTATTCCATTCCAAAATCAATATCTGCTCCAATAACATTCCCAATCCCAAAAAGATTGTTCCACATAACCTAAATTGGCCCCAAAGCCCCAAAATAACAATAATTACGTCTATAGTAAAGAAAAATCATTGTAAAATCTTAATATACCTAAATCAAAAATTTAAACCAATTAAAATCCTCCATAAACATTCATATAAACTCTAATGACCTTACATTGTCAGAACTCAAAACTTCATCAAAAATTTAACTCAAAAATATCTTTAAAGCATCATGAAATTACTACTATTAGAAAGAGAAAAATATTTAGAACAACTTTCATGAAGGAAGAGAGGTGAAAAGGAGAGAATTTGATCACATAATGCCTCGTTTGGTATGGTGGAAATGGAATTGAAATTGAATTCCATAATGTTGGCATGTTTGGTATGATGGAATTACAATTCCATGTGGAATTCAATTCCACCTAAATACCCCATTTCAATTCCATACCCAAACCTATGGAATTCTTTGGGTTCCATGGAGTCCAATTTTTTTGGACCAAAATATCCTCCCTTATGCAAAATAGTCTTTTTTGTTACATTTCAAAAAAAATCAACATTCATAAAAAAAGATATGGATTCCATCTTCATTTCCATGACATACGAAATGTAATTTTAAAACTTATATCCATCTCATCTCCATCTCCATCTCCATATCCATTTCCATCAAAATCAATTTTGCGTACCAAACGAGGCATAAAAGATCCCCAAATGTTGCCTTAGGAGAGCTCCTTTCATTTGTCTAGAGAGAAAGGAAGAAGAAGAAAGAAAGAATAATGAAGGAGAAATGGGAAGAACACACGGGATGGGGGTATTCTAATACGTCACATAATCGACACATGCTCACTTGAATCACTATCGCTAACAGAAAGAATTCACTGTAGCGAAGCTACCCTGAGACCAGAAGAATAGCCTGAAATTGAGAGTTAGTTGCGGTGAAACCAATGTTGGCCACGGCAAAAGAGATCCAAGAGGAAATCTTGAAAATAGATGTTAGTTTGTCACAGCGAAGTGAACCCAAGACGATAAAAAATAGCAATTTCAAATATACAAGAGAAAATTTCAATCACAAATGATTATCTATCAATCATAATTAACTCCTAAATAAAATTTAAGATATTACATTACCTACGGAGGGTTCTGACCGAAGGGGCTAACTACTAAGAGGTTAAGTGAAGCACTAAGTGAAGTGTTATAGAGTGGGGCTGTTGGGACGTTCGAGAGGGGTGCATCATAACAAATTCTTCCACGTCAAGAACGTTGCCTTGAAGAAGATGATAAGGCTTTGGGTTCCTCAACTCAAATAACTAACTTTTGGGGTGTGATGTGATTCTCCCAAAAATTGTGCTCATTGCAACAATTGATTCTTATACAAGGAACCAAAATAATACTTTTTTTTAATCCTTTCCATGAATGAAAATAAGATGATATTTTTGTATGTGCTTTGCACAAAATTGAAGGAATAAACTATAGTGATGATGATTGCATGAGTCAACATTATGTTTTCATATTGTATGGAGTATTAAACATTGATTGATATTTGACGGTGATGATGGTTGTGAGCTTACTCTGTCACTGAGCTTCATTTTAATGCAAAGAAAGGGAGGCGAGAGAGCATAAGCGGCATGTGCGCGCGCGCGCGTTGGAGTAGTCTTAGAGGTGGCCATGTGGAAATTAAGCTGCGTGCTTCCATGTCCTTTACTTACTGCTAGGGTTAGTAGCAGACTTAGAAGACGAGTCAGCGTAAAAGGGTCGGGTGAGGAATTCATGGTGTTTGGGTGACCAAGGAACACACTGATATCTTTCCATCCATGGTGCCTCTCTTGGATATATCTTTTAGCGGAACAGCATGTTACAATTCACAACAAAACACTTTATCTATATATACCAGTCCCAGCAGATCGAAATTCATTAAATTTTTTTTTTCTGCGTTTCAGTTAGTTCAGCCGTATCATCGGACATTTATTATACATTCTTCAAGTAATAGAACGAGTCGTATCTAATAGACATTGATAATTTAAAAAGAACATAAGCTACGCTCTTGAGATTTTGAGTAGACATTATGCAGTACAAGTTACAGGACTCATTGATTCTAAGTTATATTCATTCTGATGTATTTATATATGCAAGTTGATGTGGGGCAGCATTGTTATGTTATGAAGATGCATAGAAAGGATTATGAGGAGGAGAATCAACGGGTGACAGGAGTGATCTGTTCAAAGATGGGAAGCCTTCTAGACCTATTGGAGCCCCGGAGAGGGAGCAATTGGTCAATTTCTCGGGCGAAGGCATCATCATCATGAGATGTCAATGACGTCATCAACTCCTGTGCTCTTTTCGTGGACTTGTCGTTGTGGGAGGCGGCAATTACTTGGTGTAGGACGCATTGGGCCTCGTCATAGCGGGCCTGCATGATGAGGCAGTGGCCCAAGTTGCAGGCCTTGTTGGCGTCAGGGTCTATCATCTGCGCTTTCTTGAACACCACCTCTGCCAACATGTAGTTGCCCCTCTGCATGTAAGCCCACCCCAGGTTTCCCTGCTCCCAGTTAATGGGTTCACTCAATTGAGTTCACTCTGTGTATTGTAACGGCAACAAGAGAACTAATTAATTAGTAATTGAGTATGAAATGGGCAGGCAGTGTACCAGTAGTCTGGCAGTTTCTTGCTTGATGGAAACCTGGAACTTCTTGCCATGAGAGCGCGCAGTTTTGGTTGGCTTGCCGTGAAAGGCTTGGCCCTGGTATATTAGCCTCAATTTCCTCTTGAGCAACTCTATTTGCTCCTCTGTTCTTCCGCATTTCTGCGCGCGCCATTCATGAGTCAACTAACTAACTAACTACTGATTCATCAGCTATGTGTGCTTAGCACTTACATACCTTGTAGAGGTCAATGAGGAGATTGTCGAGCGAGTGCTGGGATTGCTTGGAGCAAAGGGGCCTGAAGGATTTGATGGCCTCAATGGCTTCCTCGGCTCTGTCTAATTGCTTCATCACCACCGCCATGTCCTTCAGAGCACTCCCCACCTTGTCCCCCACTTTTATCGCCTCCTTAAACAACGCTATCGCCGCTTCTCCGTCTTTCTCCACCAGCTGCTTCAACATCCATCAAAACCCTAAGTCTTAAAAGTGAAAAGGGATAAACAGAGATTTGTATGCATGCATGAACACATACAGACCTGAGCATGCTTGGCTCTCACATAAGGGGTATCCCCATAAGGAAGCTTGTGAATAACATGGAAAAGGTCATCTTTTTTCCCTTCGGGCCTCATGCTCGTGCTGCTCTACCTCCTCCTGCTTCTCCCATTCAATGAGAAGGCAAAGGCTCTTATACCCCAGAATCTGGATGAATCCGGATGCAAACTCCGCCTACGTTCCTTCTGGGAACGCAAAAGCAATATCCGCATGAATGTGGTTGCAAACCCCGTCTCCATTCCTTCCACAGCCCAATCGTACTTATCCTGTCGTCCGCCTCTTCTCATGGAACACGTGTCATCATCTCGTCAACTCTATGGCTCGGTGTGTTTTGTGCATGACTCAGTTTAATCCTAACAACGTTTTTAAAACTCAAACACATATTTAATAGTGTTTTTTACAAAACGAGATGATCACATCTACATATTTATCTTAATTTGTATAAAAGCACTTCTCTACCGTGTTTTCAAACGAGCCAGTTGCCTTGTGCCCCTCTCTTGATATGCCATCCACCCAGATATCTCTTCTAGCCAACCACACCCACCATTTTTCAACTTTAATATAATATTAGAATTACCCCCGCCATGGATATGAAATATGAGTCGCCTTTTTTTTTGTTGATTGGACCAATTTTGGTGGCTCCATACCATGACTATATTTGTATTAACGTCATAAAAGCACATTTATGTAAATCAAAATAAAATTTATTTCACATACTTATCTCATACACTTTAAATTATATTAATATAAACAGACACTATACCAATCAGGTGTGTTTGACGTATGACATTATCTTAAACTTCTTTTATGTACTATTAATTACTTTTTGATATGATTTATCTGTTTCAGTTAAATTTGGGTATTGTCAAACTTAATTAGGAATAACTCTATTAACATTATTTTATGCGGACTCAACTACGGATCTTCATTTTGCTATCTCTTACATGAAAGTGAAGTTACAGCAATCTACGAAGGATGTTCTGTAATTTTCTGATTCATGGTAACCACAAGAATTTATATAGTATGGGTCAATTCAAGCATCATCACCTTGTGGAGGAGAAACATGATTGAATTTGAATCCAATCAATAACTGCATTGGCTGTATTTCACATAAAATAATTCATGTTAGAGCTTGAAAAATCAGCTACAAATTATTGTATCATCAACCGTAAACTGTAAAAGACATGAGTTAAATTAGGGCTTGTTTGGAAACTCTTTTCAAAATAGTTTTTACAGATTTTGAGGCAAAACATAGGTTTTGGAAAATAGCTTTTACAGATTCCGGGGCAAAATTTAGGTTTTGAAAAGTGATTTATGTTAGAGAAGTTATTAGCTTTTACGGATTTTGAGGCAAAAAAGTGGGTAGAAAAGAGGAAAGAGAAAGAAGGAAAAAAGTATGAAAGAGAAAGAAGAAAAAAAAGTATGAAAGAGAAAACCTAGATTTTAAACTGAGGTTTTGTAACCAAAATAGTTTTTAAAAAAATTTTTATATTTGGATAAAACCTAAATTTTGGGTCAAAACCTAGGTTTTGAAACCAAACCTAAATTTTGAAACCAGCTTCCAAACAAACCCTTAATTTCTACAATCATATGTACTAATATTTTTTAAAAAAGAAATTAGTCTTTTAAAATTTGAGTGTTAAAACTCTACAGCTGATGTTTTAATTGAGGAATTTTAGCATTTCATTTTCTTAATAACAAAATTATTAGAACTTCTAAATATTTTAATTATAAACTATAATTCAATGATTCTTTCCAGGATTAAATGAATATTTTGATCCTTATAAAGAATCCGTACATGGAAACTGAATTTAAATAGAAGAAAGTCAGAATGATAGTGACGCGACATAATTGTGGGAACATTCAGAAGCGAACCTGGTCTAGAATCCCGGTTAAATTCACTACGATGCCTTACCTGCACCAACCAAGGTCCTCCTTCCTCTTAAATTTCCCCCTTTATGAAATTAAACAATTAATGCCAAAATAATTTGGTGTTGAACTTATTTTTACGTTATTTTTACTTCTTTCATCCCTAAGTTTTCCATGATATGTATTTGATTATTTGCATAATAATAGTTATATTGTCCGGATGATGATGAGATTACTTTGCTTTGAGTTACGTTTGTTGATTTATGGATGGACAGTCATTTACAATCATTGCCCTTCAAACACAGCTTGATGCGTTTCATTCACCACAGGTCTGGTACCAGGTTAAATTTTTTGTAATATCCAAATCCAAATTTCATACAACGGTTAAACTACCAAGCATTACACTACCGTAGTCTTTGCACTTGCTCTTTCTTCATATGTCATCAACATAAATTGCATACAGGTGTAGCACTTATGGCTCATATATCCATCACGAAAGATAAGACATTCTGGTAGAAAAGATCATATATAGGAACTGAAGATAAATACAAATATGATGTAGGAGACCATAAAGTTGAAATGAATGGCAGCAAACATAAAAACTAGACGCTTTCCAGCTAAAAAAAGATGCGCAAAACCTTGCCCATATCAACTTATCACTAGAAAACATACTACTGCTTAATACTGCAGGATCATGAGCCAAATCACACTATCAACAAGGTATTCTGATAACTACTCAGGTACCGGGCAAGAATTTAGAAGGAACGGAAAGAAAATCAACTAACATCATGCCTGGTTGCCACCACCCCGTGAAGAACGTCCCCCCATTCGTCCCCGACCGCGGCTATAACCCCTGCCTCCACCCCTGCCTCTTTCATAACCAGTACCTGTGGAAATCAAGTATGGGTCGTCACCACTATGACACTGAACAAACGTGTATGCAAATAGATCCCTCAAAAGGAAAGTAGGGTGAATTTTTTTTTGGGCCTGATAGAAGGATGACTTGGTTAATTAAAAAGAAGTGTAGTGAATCAAGAAAGCATATCCCAGTCAAACACGTATATCCTGAAAAATCGTACGTATAAAGGGGAAAATAACCAGATCAAGAGAAAGCAGGCTACCCCCACCACCGAATGTCAATATTCTGAATTCAGAAATATAGGATATGCAGTTGAAATGAGCTTACCCCGATAACCCCAACCCCTTCCTCTCCCACCACCACGACCCCGATTTGAATATCCACCATTATCTGCCAAGAAATGACAAGTGAAAACAAAGATATATAACAGGCAATGAAACAATATGAGCAAATAAGGAACAAAATAACATGTCCAATCCATACCTTGATAATTTCCATAACCACCCTGGTAATAACCATACCCGCCTTGATAATTTCCATATCCACCCTGGTAATTTCCCCCTTGATAGCCATATCCACCCCTTCCCCATCCCCTTCCTCTCCCTCTTCCCCGGCCCCGGCCTCGGCCATATGAGTCTGAAGAAAAGAATACAAGATGTGTTTACGAAATTACGGGAGAAAAGGATACAAAATGTGTTTATGACACTATGGGTACAAGAAAATTTAACGCTCAACTACTTTTTGAAAGTCTAATAGGCCACCTTCATTTACAGCATTATATGGAAGACGTTGCGGTTTTGGTTGTTGCTGCTGATAACTGAATTGTGGCTTTGATTGTTCCACATTATACGGAGCTTGATACCTGTGCAGAAAGCCATAGAGAAACATCCTAACAATGTCAAATCCATATATCCAGAAGCTTATAAGGTAAGCTTGAAAATTAGACCTAGCAGGCCATAATAGCAGGAAATATGTATACTATTTCTTCTATGATATTATAGCAGCAAATTCTGAGTGAAAAGGAGCAAAATTGGGTAAATGATACTACGAATCCTTGAACTACCTACCCTGGAGAGTTTTTGTTTAACTCTCTAGTTGATAAGGTGATTGATATCATAGAGACATGGCGAGTCATCTCCACGCTGCATCAAAAAACTAATGTGTTGAGGAAAAAAAGTGCATATACTCTTTAAGTCTGAAGCTTTAAACTCAAAATCAATAATTATATCTTACGGTACAAGACCCTCTTCAATGGGTTCCCACACATCTGTTATGCTTACTGAACTGATGGCAGTATCTTGATGCAGCCGGGGAATCCTCTTCTGTTTTAAAAGATAGAAATAAAACCAGAGTAAGAACAATGTGAATACAAAATATGAAGTATTTTGAGGATTTTGGCATGTTTTACTTTCTGACAGCAATTTGGGTGGGTGGCCTGGCAATTTCCCATATGTTTCCTAGTCCTCTTGCCACAGGACATAGACACCCAGGCCATTCCAAGTCTTTTTATTTTTTTAATTTAAATACAATGTATGATATCTGATTCTACCAAGACAAATTTAAGACTTTCGGGCTAAATTAGGATAGCACTCCCAACAAAACTTTTGCCATTCCACGTAATAGGCTTTTACATGCTCTACTCTATTCCTTAGCCACACATGCTTTTCACTCTTGCATCAGTATATCGAGGGGGAGATATTCAGAAGAATTCAGACCTTTAAAATCTCAGCAATGGCAACTGCCTTGCTGATTGCCTGTCCCATTGCTTTCAAGACAATCTCCCTCACATGTTTTTCCTGGATAACAAAATAGGAAGTTACTTACAGCAAGATAGACTACAAAAAACCAACAAAAGGAAAAAAAAAAAACATATCATCATATGTAACAAGGTTATTTCAATCTAATACATAATTCACTATCATATATCAAATTTCCATCAATTGAAAATAATTAATACAATGCTACTTCCCAAATGACCTCAGTGAGTATATTATGAATGTTACCATGCAAAATTGCAACCTAGAAAAAAAATTCAAAGGTATGTACTTGAACCCAAAAAACAAAACGGTTGTCCCTCTTAAATAAAGATGTTCCATTTCTGTTGACAGTTCACTTAGTCAAGAAGAGGCAGGGGCACAAAAGCTGAGTAGTTAGAAGTCACGGCTATTAGGTTTACTAAGTTGCCTGCTTATTATGAGTATTATCGCACCATGATCAGATTGGTCAGAGCATACTGCTCTAAGCCTGTTCCATTTATTCCCGTTTGGTTCACTGGCCCCACATTGGCACTTTGTCAGAGTAAACAAAGATTCACACAAATGCACATACAGAACATTATGTATTTTAAAAATGACACTTTTTCTCTTTCTACTCTGTTATATAATCATTGCATGGGTCTCCAGTGAAATTCCCATGAAAAGGCCCAATTAGATTAAATGGTTTGGAAGATAACCTACAATGCCTGATAGAGCCCTTTAATTTGCTATCAAACTCATTACATAATTTCCATTTGCTCCATTCCTTATTTATCACTGGCATTCTCTTATTTCATAATTTACATAATTCAATTGTTCAAACATTTGCTAATTTGCTTAATCCTATAATTAGATACTATATTGGGATTTCCTTCTCTTCTTTCTCACTTCTCCTTTGTAGCATAATAAAAAAGGATGGTACAATGGCATATAAAGCTCCTTGTACCCCTCAATAAGCATGTAGTTTAAGAGTAGGATGTGAAGATCACATGAAAGTTGCTTCACCTCAGTATGGCAAGATTCAGTTCAGGTGCAAGTCACTATAACTTTTATGTTAGGCACTCTGTCAACCATCATGCAAGGATCTCATATTGCTATGCTAACTTAAAATTACTCTATAGTTTGACATGGAGCAAGAACTTTTCAAGAAAAGACGGCACATTAATATCTCAACACATATTGGGAAGGGATTGCTTCAATTCTTAACTAAGATCATGATGGTAAGAAGTAAGATGGCCCCAGTGAATAAGGCATTTAGCTTTAAAAGGTGAAAATGAGACAAATGGTAGAGAAATATACAAACAGGTAGTCAAATGGGAATAAAAGATGCATCTACCAATCCAAAAATCTCAGGCATCAGTTTTGAGGGTTTCAAATACTTTATTAATTGGGTGAAAACGTGAGGAAGTCACTCTTCTATAGATTGAATCGGTCCATTGATTAAATTAAAAACAGCACTCTGCAAGCAGTGTAAAAAAGAAACCAAAACCTAACCCTCCAGAAGTAGATACAGATACTACCAAAAACACGAGGTGTTACAAATAGTCCTAAGGGCGAAAATAGGTTTGTTAACCAACGGCCTTCATTATTCAGTGAACAGCTGTGAATGTAGACGGGCTGTAGCAATCTATAGACCAAATTAAAAGAGGGTAAGCAAAAGCCGTTACAAATAATCTTAACGGCTAAAGTGGCATTAGTAACGAACTATTCATTATTCAATGAACAAAAGGCAATGATTGGCATGTAACAATCTATAAATCGAAACGGATACATCAAATAGAACAATGGGGAAGTAACTCACTCACACATGAACTCTATCAGTCCATTGGTCAAAACCAATAGACAAGTTTACTAGCAATGTAACCTTAAAAAAAATCTTAAAACACGAGTGAATAGAGGTCTTAACCAAAAATAAAAGGAAACTCAGAAAGAAATCACAGCCAGAGTAGGATTAGCACGTATATCAATTCACTGATCAAGAAATTCACGGGAATGTAGATTGATTGAATAAACGTACAATAAAAAAGGGAAGGAAATGAAACCCGGAAAACACGTAGAAAAGCAAAGGATATTAGACAACAGCCAAAAAAAAAAAGGAAAAGTTAAAGGATACCTGGAGAAGAGAGGTGGCGTAGCTGATGTAGTTTCTGATAGCGCCTTGGGTGGTGATTCGGATCTCGTTCTCGTTTATCGGCGATTCAGGCTTTGGCTTCTCGACCTTCTGGTACCTATCCATGGCTTGCGAAATGGGAAGAGAGAGGGAGGGAGGTGAAAACCCTAACCTTAAAACCCTAGTTGATGGCAAAGTAAAGGGCTCTAAAACCTCAGCGTGCTTTCTTTCTATCGTTTGTCAATGGGAACCAATTTTTAAAATGATATCTCTGAATCTGTGAATCGGAATTCGTGCTTGTTTGGGAACTCCGTTGGAAAAATGGATTTTGCAGATTTTGAGGTATTTTGGGAATTTCGAGATGGTTTTACGGATTTCAAGATGGTTTTTATAAATTTCGAGATGGTTTTTACAGATTTCGAGATGGTTTTGTCTCGACTTACGTGCACCGTTTGGGAAAATGGCTTTTCAAACAGGCACTTCCACGTTGCAGCGCGTGCAATCCACCAACCGCTCAGATGTGGCTGCCTGCATGATTTTTCATTCATTTTTTTTTTGTCCAAATTTTAAATTCTCCTCGTAAGTACGTTTAACAGTATTTTTTCGTAAAACAAAATAATTTATTCCATATATTTACTTCGACTTGCATAAAAGTATTTCTCTACCGTGTTTTTCAAACAGACACACTTAATTTTTACATTTTCAAACGCACCTCTCAACTTCCACTCCTTTAGCCGTATGGAACGCCTTCTCCCTTTTCCATTCTCAAAAACTCTCACCCCTTGATCACACTTCTCTTTTGAACAAAAAATGATAGTACATCCGTGTGGGGGAAATAGTAGTTAAGAAATATGTAAAAACAAATTTTCATTTTGAAACATATGAAAACAATATTACTTAATTTCAAATTGTATAATAAACGGACTTTTACAAAGTTAAAGAGACCATATATGCATATATTTAAAATAATGAAGTAAACATATTTTAAAATCACCTTTTAATAATGTTTGCAGTATGTTAGACGACATAGAAGTGAAGTGGAGAATGGAGATTCAGTAGTAGCCAATAATTTCTTCTATATCTCTCGTATAAAAGTTCTAATAAATTATAAACATTGTTACACTTGTTCAAACCTCGAACACCATACGAGACATATATAAGATAAATATTATGTTGAGATAGATGGAATATTATTTTGTCAGCATAAAGTATTAAACTCATAATCTAGTAATATATACACCTCTATAAATATCATGCTAAGTCTGTAGGTTTCAATGTCACATAGTTTGAAGTTATTCATATTATTCATGATTTATGAACAGAAAACTTTTTCTATCCGCTTTATATCATGCTTGCATGTGCATAGGCTATAGAGTGAAATTTAAGTTACAATAACTTAATTAACTTTTGTTGAAAATTAACTTCATCAAAGAAATAACCAACAAAAGAGGGTTGGAGATAAGGTTCACAGACTCGGGAACATAAACCATGTGGATGCTTTGCAGAGGCAGATGCTAGATATGGTTAACTTGTTTTGTTAATCAATGCAATAATTGGTCCAATTTTCTGTGCTTGCTATTGCTGATTGAAGCTTGCAGGTTGCTAAAAGGGAGTATTTCATGGCTCCGACTAGAGATACAGCACAAATATATCGAAATGCAGATAAATCCACCACAACCCATGTGTGCTCCAATTTACCGGGTCATGTGTTCGATTCATGAACCCTAGAATTCACTAGCAGAACAGAATGGCTATCGTTATCATATAAGGCATCACTTTGCTTGCTACCAAAAACACATGGATATACAATGTCTCCACATACAATGAAGAGATTTAAACCATTACAAGTTTTACCAAAGCCCAACATTCACCTAGCGAAACTGGACAAGTTGCTTGGAACGAAAGACATAAAAGCTCTGGTAATGCTGTAAACAAAATAGTATAGCATAGTAATATACAGCCAATATAATTCACTTGTCAGATTACATTTACATACCAGTGAATATTACTAATAATACCCATTTATTTGCCAAACGAATGGGGCATCTACAAAGGCACCTCTTGTTTCATCCATAAGATATATTGTTGACACAGAGAGCTTCTGGTCTTGTGGGATGAGAATGATGAACATTGAACAAGGTTGGCAGAGCACGCATCTATACATTCTAGAGCAAGTGGTCATCCTAACTGATGATTTAGTGTTTACCCAAGGAATTGCTCCACAATTTTTTCTGTTGAATGCACGGAAATCAAAAGTTACTTGTGAATCAGTAACAGAAAGGTATGTCTCTTTGATAAATTATACAATTTACAAAAAAGTAGAAATCAGAAGATAGGGAAAATGCACTTATAGTTCATGCCACTTGCCTTCTAGTGGAAGAAAAAAGATTCAATATCTACCAAATTGGAACTGATATAAAGATACGAATCTCAGGCTCTCTATCAATGCAATTAAGGAGATGCCATGATTTTGAACATGATTGTGAAGTCAGATATTTTAATTTTAATTCAGGGACGAGAAAGCAAATTACATACAGATAAACTATAAAACCTTGTAGTTAATTATAAACTCTTGACTACTCTGTAAATCAATAGCAATCATAAGTTCACATAAGCATGCACATCTTCAAATATTTTATCAACGGTGTGCAGCACAATCATAGTAGCATCCAATATTGTTGATGAAAGAGGAAACAGATAGCATGTTTCCTAAGATTAAAACTTTTTGGCCCCGATAGTTTCTCATGTTTTATGAGCATTTTTTTCCCATGGGGAAATGCATTGATATATTTTGTGTGTAAAATAAAGAAAATACACACACACCAAACTCGATTGTGTAGGCGACAAATAAATGCTTAAATCTCACGCCAAGACAATAGTATCAATTGTTACAAATGTCAACATGGACCTCAGAACATGTGTTTTCCCTCCAAAAGAATTCATGAGAGTACGAAGAAAATTTAATTACCAATATCAGAATGACAAAATATATACTCATGAAAGTACAATATCGGAAAGCGAGGGTGCAGTGGCTTTTCACCCCCAGAAGCAAGGTTCAAGCCCTGGAAATGGTCTCTTGGCTTAAAAAAAAAAAGGTAAGACCGTGTACATTACAACAAATTGAATTTGAAAAGGACACTGAAACTCATTCCATAAATGAAACATGTCCATTAAGCAATGTGTTGTCTCTTCATGAAGTTTATCCAAGAAAGCAATATCTTCCAAAACCCTACTTCTGGTTGAATCGGACCAAAACAGTAACATCGTTCTAGAACACTACTAGTTCCATAAGAAAGCATAAACTTGACCATATCTTTTACAACTTACAGCAACAACAAACCTTGTGAAATATCTTCTTCCTCCACCTATGACGCATCAACCTCTATTTAAAGAGGAAGCCAGATAAGTTGCTTGCATCTATTTGATAAGCTAAAACACTTAGCTTCATTTCTAGCATGCAGTATGTGATATTAATATAAAATCTGATACGCACAAGACACATGAGACCCATCACTTAAGATGGTACGATTTGAAGTGTAAAGTTGTTCATGATCACAATAAACATAAAGCTCAACCGAAAACTGATTTAAACATGAATAGATTCAAACTAAACAACTAATTTAGATAAAAAAGAAAGATGAGATAATCTGCCCAAAAACATAATGATCGAAATACTATAGGAAGGATTGTTAACATAATACTATTGGAAGGATTATTAACATACGGTGGATCCTGGTAAAGGAGTGAACAGTCAAGCAGACTGTAGAAGGGCGGGATGTCCTCGTTCACCCAGAATACTATGCAGTGAAACAGTTGAACAAAAGCTGGAGACCCTGTGAAATTTGTTCACAGGTAATGGCAAATGGGGCACTCTTCTCCAACTGCACCTGCCAGACTTGCTATCAATCTCACAAAGACAAGCTGGATATACCCTGTGATAATCTTCATTGAAGACATATATAAAATCCCCCAACCCCACGCATTTCAGACTTGCAAAGTTGTCGTCCTCATCACTATCAAACAAACTGTGAAGTAAACTATGGGGCATCACTGAAATCCCACTTAACTCCATTGTCCTTGTATCCAGCTTCCACAAATTAAGGGACGGTCCAAGAGGTTCGTTACGAATACCAGCCAAAACAACCGCTTCCCTGCACGCAATTAAGAAGGAGAAAACAACCCCAGGAGGCCTAAGCGTCTGAACCTCACTCCAAACACGTTCACGCAAATCAAATGAGGAAATAAAGCACGAAGATATCCCAAGCACGTAAAATCTTCCTCCAAACAACGCCGATGACAGCGACGACGACGAATTGCCAGATCTAAAATCCGCCGGCAAAGGAGGACCAAGTTCCCAAGAGTCTGAACGAGGATCGTAAATTTCCAAATCCAAACGCTCCTCAATATCAACCAAATTCCCGATAAACTTCACACCACCGACGACAATAAACTTAGGGGAGGAATCATTGCCATCAGTGAAAACACCCAAAAGAGGGTTAGTACGGGGAAAATGGAGCGGACGAGTGGCGCGCCAAAGAGGATTAAGGATTCGAGCGTAACAGAATTTAGGAGCCGTAATGAAGAAAAAGCCATTAGTTCCGATGAAGGAAGTGATGGACTGTTGTAGTGGTTGGAGGGCGGAGAAGGTGGGAAGACGAAACCAACGATTGGAGACGGGGTCAAAGGCAAAGGACTGATTGTTCTTGGAGGAGATGTTGTGG
>JANTPZ010092279.1:0-14324 GCA_025593235.1 Vachellia pachyceras
ATTCAAGTTAATCAATTTAGTTTTACATTATAAGTCGTGGTGTATGTGTTCCTTTATCATATCTTGAGAGAATAATAGTTAGATGCCAAAATATTAATTTCATCACTGCAAAGTTCTTTTGAAAAAAAAATTTAAAATGATTTGCAGAGATGGATCTAAACTGTTAGCCGCTACTTGCATTTTATATTTAAAACATAAACAACGGATTTATAATTAAAATTTCTGAATTGGTAACGCTAGATTTTTATTTTTTGTTGTTGTGAATCTAAGTCTAGCTATTTTGAGGATCAATTGTCGTTGTTTTTAATATCTTAACTGGTTTTTTTTCCTGCATAGAGTGGTAAGAAGTTTTTTTAACCGAAAAACATGTTAAGATTTGAAAAAAAAATTATATGAATAATTATAGATTTTATAAACAGGTAGATATATTTATATATATAGATAGGTATACATTATTTTTGCCTTTTAACTATGACTTCAAGTTATAAAAAGATTATTTACAATGAGCTCTTAATTTTCTTAAATAACTTTTTATTGGGATGATTTATAATTTTTTAAATTTTCAATGCAAGTTTTCCAAATAATTAATTAACACATCGATCCCATTAAATTCAATGGACATTTTGATGTTGTCATTTACTCTCATACAGTCTTAGAGAAGAATGATTGAGGCTTTTAAATGGGATTTATCAGTGTCCCTTTCTTTCTCCATTAAACCCATAAAATGTCAATATTGGGTCATTTTCTGATTTCCCCTTCTTTTTCCTTCTTGTCCATGTGCTCTTTATTATCGAAAAGAAAACTTTCTTTTAATTTACTGAAATAAATTGAGTAGTTTGGGTGAGCTTTCTGGCCATTAATAATGATTTTTGAGGAAATAAATTAAGTTACAATGTGTCAATCAGTGAATTATTATTTTTTTGTTGGATTTTGAACTTTAGATGTTAATGACAAAGATGGATGACTCTAATGAAAACTATAAGCCGTCAATAATAAATTGACTCTGCCTCTGTAAATTATTCATCGATTAGAATGGTGTTTTTTTAAGAAAAATTATCCAGAGATCCCAAGCAGCATAATTAACCACAAAATGATCTCAAAGATTTAAAAAAATTCCATGAGGTTCCAGGAATAACTGTTGAGGTTGTCATTAACAACCTTAGCAGCTACTCATGGGACCTCATGGTAATTTTTTGAATTTATGGAACCATTTTGTGGCTAATTCTATTGTTTAGGACCTCGGAGTAATTTTTCCTTTTTTTTAAGTAGAAGTATTCTCTTAACCAAAACAGATTTGTTTAATGCATTGTTAAACACTAAATAGCTAAAAGGATATCTACGGACTCTCACAAATTTTTTTTATATGCGTATGCAATTAATTTTTATTATTAAAAGTTTGGTCTATAAATAATTCTTATTGTATATTAAAATTTTGATCTCATTTTTAAATTTAAAATCCACTCGCTTTAACTTGTAATTTAATTTGACAAGAAGAAAATATACTTTCTTATAATAAATGGAAGGAAGGGTTTATCGGCAATCTTTTCATTTTTTTTTACGTTCATAATTCACTCCTATTTGACCCTTTAATGTGATTGACGTAACATAGCCATATCTCATTTTATAAGTTAATGAAATTATTAAATAATATAAGGCTCATGAATAATTATGATATTGAAATGTGCAGATTTTCCCAGCAGATAATAGAGAAGAGAGTATGATTATAATAGGAAAAAAATCTGCAAATTTTTTGTAATTTACCTCAATTTTAAAGTAGATCCATGCATGTAGGTTAGTTTTTTTAATTATTCTATTGATTCATCAATTTTAATTTATAAATTTTATGAAATTTCATTTATAAAAATTCCCAGATGTTATATATAGTTGTGAAATGAAATAAAACAGATTCCATAAAATTTATGAAACTATATAAATTAAAACTAACATTTTTTACTCTCGAGATGAATTCATATATATAACGGATCCAACCATAAAGATCTAATTGGAAATTGAGATCAAATGTAAAGACATGCTAATTAATTTTTCATTATAATATAATTAAACTCGTTGCTCCTAGAGAAGCATACAAAATATTATAAATTTTTAACCATATAAATCATCAAAGTTACTAGCAATTCACCAACAGGCCTTCAAAATTGTCATGATCATTATCCTACTTAAAAGTAGTTATAATCTTTAGAATGATAATGATTTCAAAGAAGTTTTAATAAAATTTTATTCAATTTAAATAATATTATTTCCCCATATTCTAAATGACATGGAAGCCCCATTATGCCAAAACAGAAAATTTATTGTCGTCTTAGTGTCATCTGTGTTCGATCTTTTTTTTGGCCAAAGTAATAAAAAAAAAAGCCACCCACTAATAAGTCAATATCATACCTAAATTATTTTAATCTCACTTTATTGACAACTTACGACTAGATTTATTGCACATCCGCTAATCTCGTTGATGTTAAGTGACGTGTTCTTGTTTTAGTTCATCGATTCCTAAATTCATGCAGGTCAAAATGGGAAATTTCCTCCTAAATTCATTAATATTCTTATCTCATCATTATATGGGGCATTATATTATAGTGGTTCAGAATGAAATACAGAATCTGATTTTGCCAGAATTTAAAAAAGAAATCAGAATGACTTAGAGAGTAACAATCAATCAAATATAAAATAAAATAAAATAAAATCTATCGCATAATTCAATTCACACGCAAGAACAAATATGTCCTTCTTCTGACTTTTTGGTAAGATATATTGGGCTTGTTTGGATAGCCTTTTTGGGCATTCAAAAGCCATTTCTGTGCTTACCGAGACAAAATTCCTCTCACATACTTATCTCAGAATCTGTGTCCGTTCTCCCAACGGACTAATCAAACAATCCCATTTTTATTTTTCATACTGATACAATCCATCAAAGTCTATTAGACTCAAGTTATTTTTATTCGTTCAATTCTCGTAAAGTTATAACTTAGAATGACAAAATATTTATGAATCTTCCATATGCATTATGCATATAAAGTTTAAATTTTAGATTTCGCAATCTAAGGTACCGTACTTATGATTGAAACTCCAATCAGGTTTCAATAGAATGGTAAAATATTTATGAATTAATAAACCTTTTTTTGCTTCTAAAATATACGTATACATGCTTTAAGGCACATGCAAGTAACCTAATTGTAGGGATGGGATGTAGCAAAAGGGAAGTGTGTGTGTGTATTTATATTTGTCATCTTGAAGCAAACGGTACATGTGAATGCTTTATTTTGGATAATTGGATCTATTGTGTTGTTTTCTAAATTACTTTGGCTTTAAACATGCCATGTTATGCTGCAGATTGATTAATTAATTAATTAATTGCTGCTTAATTAGATTATTTATCTTTAAACTTTTGCTAATTACAAGTAATAATAAAAAGTATTTCTTTAACAGACTTTTTTACACCCTTTATGTTATCGAAGATAACGTGTGTTTAGCAAAGCGATTGCAGAAGTCAAATGCATATTCAATGTGTTTTTCCGTGAAATGAGATAATCTTTTTCACATATTTACCTCAACTTGCGTAAAAGTACATCTCTACCATATTTTCAAACGGTCACATGTTTGTATATACGATGTGAGACTGTTGAAATCTTTCTCACTGAAAGGTCCTGGGTGAAGAGCATGTAATGGCGAATTCTAGAGTATGAAAATAACAACAATTTTTTGGTGCATATTTATTGAGAGTTTGGGACTATTTGGTTATTAAATATTTTTGTCAAGATCTCATAGTAATTCTTCCTTCCTTTTTTTTTTGTTTAATGGTAAAATTTGAGAAAATCACCACGAAGTTTCAAGTAACAAACGTGGTTACCAAAATGTCCTACAATAAATCAATAATATGCAATGATAGATTTTAATGCAAGGAACAAAGCCACTATGCTCACCTGTAATTGGGATTTTTTGGTTATTACATTATTCTTTGGGAAATCCTAATGATTTTTCCTAAAAATTTAGGTTAGTTGATTTTTAAGAAGTAATTATGACAGCTACACATAAAGAGAGTCTAACCTTAGGTTGTTCATCAGTAGTATTAATTAACAATTAATAATATTAACAAAGATGATTAGGGTCGTCCATGTTATTATGACTTTGTTTAATATGGCATTTTCCACTTTCTCTTTTTTGTTGCAACCTATACACTACACATTTTTTTTTAAAAAAGATAGTCTTTAATTAATTTGTCACATATTTGTAGTATATTGAAATTAATGTCTGCATCATTTTACGGAATATCTATAGAGAAACCGATGTGAAATCCCTAGGGTCCATATATTTAATGATTTCTCACGCGTTATAATTTTTTAATCTAGTCGGAAAACACTGCTTTTCAAAAGTCTAAATGCTACATTTTTTTGATAAAAAAGAAGGTAAAAATCACCTTTGTTAGGTGGTTTTTTTATTCAATTCCTTGTTGGATATAATCTTAATAATGTTGAAAAATGAGCAATATTGATTCTGACCATTAATATTAACTGTGTAATTTTAATTTTTAATAGCTAATATTATTTTTTCAACCCTTATCGCTTATTTACTCTCATTTTAACACTTTTTAAGGTAATATTAATCCCACACAAAGTTTTAGATACCCATAGCTCTTGTATGCACAAAAATTTACGAGGCAAAATTAAATCTTAATCAAAAAATATTTTTTCATCACATTGTCAGATGGATTGTATCAAACAATTATTGCAAAATCCATTCTTACGTTTATCAAGATAAAATTCCTCTCACATATCTACTTCAGAATCTGTGATTGTTCTCTCAACGGACTTCCTAAACAAGCCCATTATATGAGTAAAAGCATTGAACATTCAAGACGCAAAAGGCTGCAATTCCCTCACTAATTGTGCACATAGACATTTGCCGTTTGGAAACGCGGTAAAGAAGTATTTTTACGTAATTTAAGGTAAATATGTGAAGAAGATTATCTCGTTGTGTTTGACTTTTCCAAGACGTATTCACTGTTGAACGTGTGTTTGGCTTTTCCAAACGCTCCGCCAAACAAGCCCGTTGTGTGTGTTTGGGAATCCGTTGAGAGGAAAGAGTTTACAGATTCCGATATATTTTACGGATTTCGAGATGATTTTACGGGTTTTGATATTATTTTTATGAATTGTAAAATACTTTTTATCTTAATTTGTATGCACCGTTGGGGAAAGTTTTTCCACACATGCACAATATGGTCAAAATAAAAAAAAAAATCACCATTTCGTATAAAAATGCAGGTTCTGTTTTTTAACGATGCGATTTTGATTCTTCAAGCAACCATATAATTACTGAAAGCAAAAGAAAACAAAAAAAAGAAAAAAACTTGATATTTTACTTCAATTATGGCTGCATTTAATCTGGTTCCAACAATCTTTAATTATTTAAATTTATTTTTATTTTGATTTCAATTTATAAAGTTTCAAACAATAAGTTTTGATTTTTTAAGTTTCGTTACATTTAAAATACCGGTTCATATAATTTAATAAAAACCTTAATTATTTTATGTTTTTGAAGAACCAACACCAAAATAAAAAATAAGCTTAATGAATCACAGATTATATTAACGTCTAATTTTTGTTTCTGGTTAACCTGTTGGCGTATTAATTTGTGCGAGACTAATTTAAACAGTTGCATTTTTTTTTAATTTAAACGTCAATTGTCATTTTTTTGGAACACTATGAAACGTCAATTGTCAACCCATTTAATTAGACAAAAGAGCAGTAGCTTAACGTATTAACCCATCATGAGAGACTTAATCATGTTTAGTGCTTACTTTACGTTGCGTGCTTATCATGTTCGCTTTAGTTATAAAATGTTGTTGTTGATGTGCTTGTTTGGGAACTTCATTCCCCCAACAGAAAATGTAAATCGAGATAAAACCATCTTAAAATCAGTAAAAAACCATTTTGAAATTCATAAAACAATTTAGAAATCTGTAAACCCATTTCTTCTAACGAAATCACTTTCTCCTAACGGAGTTTCCCAAATACACGCGATGATGTGGCAGGATTCATTTACAGGAAAATTGCACTTAAATCTCAAGTAGAGTAAATATATATAACAAGTTTTGAGAACAGAGTGAAATTTTGACATTAGTTTTTTTCATAGTTATGGTGTAATTTTATATAAGTAATTTATTACTTAACAGTATTTTGATTGTCAATATAACATATGACATGTAATTTTCTGAATGCAGTACTTTTTTATCGACCTTTTACTTGTTATATAATTTAGTAATGATTATATATTATTTACTGCAGAACCGCGCATTATTTTTCTATAGTCATGTTTAGGAATGTAGTAGAAAAATACTTTTATGCAAGCTGAGGTAAATATATGGATAAAATTATCTTATTTTATAAAAAAATATTGTTTAACGTGCGTTTAACTTTTAAAAATATTGTTCTAAATAAATTCACTATTCGACCTTTGCACAGTTTGCGACTTTTCTTTTAAGCTTTTTAAATATTACCTGCACTACTTTGAATAAAACCCAACTAACTTATTTTAAATAAAGTATTTATATTTATCTAAATCAATTTATCTGAATTATAAATTAATATATAATATAATAATATATAAAATAATGTTATTAATTAAAAAATCCGAGTTAGTATTATTTAGTAAAATGGAGTGATTTTGTTTCGGGGGCGGAACATAGTTTACATGCTTTTGTAACTTTGTGGGGAATAAATAATGTGTTTGTTTGGAACAACATTTTCAAAAGTTAAACATACGTTTAATAGTATTTTTCAGAGATAATCTCCTACATATTTTTACTTAAATTTAAATAAAAGTATTTATTTACCGCGTTTCAAATAGGCATAACAATTTGGAAAGTGGAAGGAGCCTAACCTGATACCGAACTACCGACAATCACGCGCTTTTGTTGAGCCCACACAAATTCCCATCCGATTAGTTATTTGCCGCCATTTTCTTCATCCGCTTCAGCCTTCAACGTTCAATTTTTCCCACTCGGCGATCCCCCCCCTCTCATCGACTCAATTCGTTTTTCAATCATTCCTCTGCTTCTAGAAGATCATCCAGTTAGCTAACTTCAAGTTTATGCATCACATTTCGCCTCGTCGTTTCTGTGGTAAATTTGATTTAGTTTTCTACGCCAGTTGATTAGATTATTATCGTTGATAGGTAACTTCGGTGAAACCGTTTGATTCAATTTACGAGAAGTAATTAATCTCCTATGACTTGCTTGAGTTAATCACATCCCCGTTCCCTTTCTATTTCTTGCTTCAAATCATGTCCTCTGATTCTCTCAATTCGATGAAACCGTTTGATTCGATTTGCGAGAAGTAATTATTCTTCTGTTGCTTGCTTCAAATCGTGCGCTATGATTTTCTCAATTCTCGGGTTTCATATTATTGGTGATCAGATTCATATAATCGGATCTGAGTTTTGGAGTGCATGGGAACTTTTTTTTTGTCTAACTTGTTTTGTTATGATTGAAATCCTTTTGATGCAAAAAGAAATCATGATTTGGCTTCTGATCTCTACAAAGTCTGTCTGTGTAACTGGCTTTTGATACCTGGAAAAATAAAGTCACAGTGCTATATTTGATTTCACGAATAATGGTCAGTATTTCAGAAACTTTATTGATCTGTGTTTCTTTGTGATTAATTATGTCATTTAGTTTCACTAAGATGTCCGATATGTTCAATCTTTCAAGTTAACTACGAAAGCTAAAGAAGTTGCATATGGAACATGTCTCCATTTTCAGTTTTGAGTGTGTTTAAGGCCCGTTTGATTCAGTGAAAATGTGTCGATGGAAAAAAAAATTTGCGATTTTTCATTGGCGGCAGCCGTTTATTTGAGATGGAAGGTGGTTTCCAACAGAAGTTAATTTTTATTCGTTCGTGCAAAACTCTTTTACCACAAAAAATGATAGGAAGCCAAATTCAATTGATCGATGGAAGAGCCAAAAGGCGGAGTTGCCCTCTGCACGCCCTCGCTCTCACTCCCCAGTCCGTCTTCTCCCCACTACCGATATGTTCAGCTTGTCCTCCTGCGCGTCCTTTGTCTCTTCTTCATCTTTACCACATTCGAATTCAATCGCCTGATGGAAGAGCAAAAGATGGAATTGCCCTCCGAAGCCATCTTCTCTGTCGTAGTTACCATTCAGCTTGTCCTCCTTGTGCCTCTGTCTCTTCTTCATCTTCACTCCATTCGAATGGGTGAAGATGTGATGATACGCCACATCTTCATATATAAATATATATAATTAATAAATATATATTAAATACATAAATAAATATATACAATTAATAATAAATATATATAATTAATAAATATTATATAATTAAATATTAAAGAATAAATATAAATAAGTTGAATTTTTCTTAATAAATATTTATATTTATAAAAAATATTTTATATTTGTCATTAAGAGCAGTATAGTCATTTGATACAATTTTCCTACTCTCTTTCCTACAATTTTAACACAACCAAACAAAAATTCTCCAATCAATCTATTTTCCATTCCAATACCAAACAAACAGCACGCCCTAAAAAATTTTCCGTTCCATTTCATTCCAACGGATTCATTGAACCAAAGGGCCCTTACTGATTTTGTATATGCACATTTCTTTTAATGCTGTGAATGCGTCTTGTAGAAATTGTCACCACATAGTCGTGGTCGTTTTATTGCATAATTGAGTGATCTTTTGGTGTCTTATAAGACAAACTTCTACTTTAGAAGTTGCAATGTTGATAGCTGTCTGTATATGCAGCACAATTCCAGCGCATGAATTTGAATCTTCTAAAATTGAAAGTATGTGAAGTTACGTATCAAATTAAGAAAGGAAACAAAAATAAAGGAAAACAAAAGAGAAATTTAAACAAATTTTACCAAATGAACCAAGCTTCATCTAACTTCATGGACCCTCGTCAACTTTGGCATACAGCCAACTCAAAATAATACCTGATATGTATAGGATGCTTTTATTTGCTGTTCAAATTAGCTTTCCTCAGTTTTCAAGCGATACTGGATGCTGAAGAAACGTGTCAGGCATTTCCCCTTCAAAATTCTCTTCTTCAGGAAAAGATGTACATAAACCTATATTTTGATCAAAAACTTAGGTTTTGTCCAAGTATAAAAATTACTCTGAAAAACTATTTTGGTTACAAAATCTGGGTTTGAAACCTAAATTTTATCTTTCTTACTTTTTCTTCTTTTCACTTTCTCATCTTTTCTATTTTTTTTCTTCTTTCTCTTTCCTCTTTCCTACTTTTTTCCTTCTTTCTCTTTCATCTTTCCTACTTTTCCTTTATTCTCTTTCCTCTTTCCTACCCACTTTTTTTCCTCGGAATCCGTAAAAGCTAATTACTTCCCAAACATAAATCACTTTTCAAAATCTAGGTTTTGCCTCGAAATCTGTTTTCCAAAACCTAAATTTTACCTCGGAATCTGTAAAAGCTATTTTCAAAATAGCTTTCAAACAAGTTCTAAGGAGTCACCATGCTGACAAGGTTTCATTTCCCGTATTAGAAAACCATGCAAAAGCTAAAATTATATGAATCCTCGAAGTAAAGGAGGAAAACTGGAAAAGAATTGGTACTTATGTTTTCATCTCACGTCCTTTTGTTTTTGTTTTTTCAGAAGGGTTTGAAGCAGTCATGCTAATGGCAGACTTCCAAGTCTGATCAGTAACAACTTCACACGATCTTCAAACCTTGGCGTTCTGTTTCTCTCATCTTCACTCTCCGTTCACTTCTCATCTTCTCTCTGACAGAGACGTTCTGATAAGCTTATCCAAACTACCATTAACAAGAATCCGTTCTGTGTTGGTCAAGGGCATGCTACTTGCTTAGGTAACTCATCAGACTCCTCGTATATGTCTTATCATCAGTACAACAAGATCATGGCCTTAAATCTCACTATGATGTAAGGTCATTATTAGTGAATAATTTGTAAATACATATGTAAGAGTACTTTTCGAACCTGAAGGTATACCTAACATTGATGAGTCCTTAAAACCCAACTCACCTAAACTTTTTCTACTAAAAAATAGGAGAACAAGAATAAGCGGATTTATTAGATTATGGCATATTTAAAATTATTTTTTAGAAAATTTACGAATATCATGCAGTAGGTATGTGTATGATGAAAAAATCATTTAGAGTAAAACATTTGGAATTCTCAACATGTTAATGATGTCTTTACAAGTAATAACATCAAACTTATTTTAAATTTTGTAAATTAAAAACATTTAAAAGTGGTCCTTTGGCAGTATTTTCACAATCAATTTATCGAAAATTTTTGAGAATCATTGTTTGTGGAAAGGTTTAGACTTGAAGACTAGATTATTTTGCGTATATGATAACCAGTCCTATACTCATAAGGAGTTTTGGATGGCTTAAAGGCACCAATTATTTTGGAAAAGCTCATGTCTTATGTTTAAATCCAGGATTGGGTCTCGTTGATATGGCTCCTTTGCTTCAGTAGCAAAGCTATGATAACCACGACGACGCTTCCAAAGTCGATGGCCATGGAGAGAGATTTTTTTTTTTTGGAAATTCATTGTAAGGTCCATAAAATAAAGTTATTTATGAAAAAATCCAAAAGGTTGTTAATGACAAGTCAAGGAGTACCATTGATAAGTAGAGCAGCTGTCATTGACAACTCTTGGAACCTTTTCATAAATAAATTCATTCTTTGATACCTTACAACAAATCTCCCTTTTTTTAAAAGGTCCCATTTATTTAAATGCATTTTGATTAGAACCTCTTGGTATTTAAATGAAAATTTCCTAATTCAAGTGACCTAAAAAAATTGAGTCCCTCCCAGTTCCATACCAAATTCCCCCATTCATCGATATTGATATGCGTCGCGGATTGAGGTTGGTGGGAATTCTTTCTCAATTCTCACCTTCGTAAGCTCTTTTTTTCACACGCCTCCTCATATTTGATCAGCCAATATTAAAAAAAAATATATTGACTTCTATTTATATTCATATTTTTAAAGAAAAATAGCAAGAGCATAATTATTAGATATAAAAATTTATATTTTATATTTGTTCATTAATTCTGCAAATGCAAAATATACATGGAAAAATTAGTGAAAAAATCTCTATTTAAAAATTTTACTAACTAAAAGGACCTACTACGTTTTTTACACAGACAATACTAGCAGAAATATAGTTTTTTTTTCACCAATTTTCTCAAATATACAGTCACACTTCTGTGAATGTAAATGATTTGAATCACTCAAAATTATTACTTTACAGTGGGACACAGCGATAGTAGTATACTAGTGTTAAAAATGATGCCACAATTGATTAGTGTTATAAATGGTTCAAACATGTGTAGATAAGACAATTGAAGACATTGGCAAAGCTTCTGAACACCCCAAAAGCACGTTCAACAGTGTTTTTCCTCAAAAAGAGATAATCTCCTTCACACATTTACCTCGTAAATGATAAAAGCTATTCTTCACCGCTTACCCAAACGGACCCACTAATAACAAGAGTTGACAAAATAATGTAGAGTCGTTTGAGAAGAGATAGAGGAAGACCAAAACACATTTTTAAACCTTTTGGTTAATAATCTATCAATGGATATAGTTTATGATCAAGCATAATGGTATTGTTTAATCCATGTAGCTTAGTGGGACAAACTTTGTTGTTGTTGATTTGGTTGGTAAATTTGATGCAATTTGGGAATGATATAATACATTTTCAACAGTTCAAATTCCAAAACCACATTCTCAAAAAGCAATTTACATACCCCAATTATGAACAAGCTGTTAAGATGATTGACGCCCAAAGAAATCAGCGCCATCCTCTACATCGTCTGTTCTAATTCTTCCCCTTTGGGCCATTAGAATCCTGTATACTCTCTTTGAGCAAACTTCACCTAGCCTTCTGTCACCACCAATTAAACCTTCTGTTTTCAAGTCTCTGAGCAGAAATTCCTTTTCATGCTCCTGCCCCATGCCATGATATATATGGGAAAAAAACACTTATTTGATACGCAAATTCTATCATGAAGCAAAGGTCAATATAACCAAGACAAAACATTTCAGCAGGGTCAATCAGGAGGACCAATGTTAAACTGTAAGATCCCATGTCGTTTTAGCATATTTCCCTTAAGTTTTGTATCCTTTTTGATACATTTGTGCACATTTGGACTCTCATCCTTGTTAATTATGGTCTTATAGAGTTTATTATTTTGCAAGCTATATTGATAGGCTTTTGGAACCAAATTCTCGTGGGAACAATACTTTATTTCTCACTTTATTAATTGGCAAGACCTATGCACTTGCGATGCGAACAATCGAATCATCATAGTGAACAAAGGCTTACAGTAACACATACCGATTTATTTGGATCCATATAAACACTCAACAGAGACTTCATGGTTGGGTATTTCTTCCAAATAGCAATAGCAAATCGTGGCTGAACCTTGGGGATGGCAACCAAAGCTTTTAACCTGCTCATAGGGAAGGCATCATGAGCAAGCAAACAATATGACATAAAGCTGGATGAAATAATCTCCTCATTCCAGTAATTGTCTAAGCACTGTAAATATATTGTAATTAATATATAATCAGATATTATTCTTAGGGGATCTGTTATGATTATTAGGAGATTATAGTCATTAATAGTATTTATTAGTCATTAAGAGTATTCAAGTCTGATGCTCTCACATTGTATATAAATTCCCTCATCTACCTATGATATATACAAGCTATTCAGTGTACCTCTTTACATGGTATCAGAGCCCTAGGGTTCTTTTTCTTTGGGCGTTGCTTTGGTCCAGATTTTGGGTACTGTGCACAGTGCGCACTGGTCACAGTCCGTACAAATCACTGTTCACCGCTGTCCGTACGCGACCCTGTTCATTCCGCCGCCGTTCGCGTTCGCTGTTTCGTGTTCCTGTTCGGTGTTTCGTACAGTTCCGTACGGTTCACTATTCATCGTCCATACAGTTCCGTACGATTCGCTTTTTTATCGCCCGTTGCTGTTCGTCCGGTGTGATTTGGCCGGTTTTGTAGCTGGTTGGTGATTGGGCTTTGTTGGAGCTCGCTGTTGTGCTCGTTTCTATCACTGGTTTGCTATTTTGTGTCTTCTTTTCTATTGCTAGGTCCCTGGTGAGACCATTCCTTATTGATTTTTTGCTCATAGCTCATCCTTTTGCTATTTGCTCAATTTTTTTCTATGAGACAAAATCTTCTGTTGTTCCGGAGGTTGTTTCGGTGGTGACTAAAATTATTGATCATAAGTTAAGTCGGACTAACTCTATGGACTGGAGTAAAGTTGTTCGTATGTACCTACGAAGTATTGATAAGGAGGATCATCTGACGGCCAATCCACCTTCAGATGATTCACGTAAAGCTTGGTTGCGTGATGATGCCAAATTATTTTCACAAATTCGTAATTCTATTGAAAGTGAGATTATTCCGTCTATCAATCACTGTGAATCTGTTAAGGTACTGATGGATTACTTAGAATTTCTGTATTCAGGCAAAGGCAATATCTCTCGTGTTTATGAGGTTTGCAAAGTTTTTTATCGGGCAGACTAAAATGACTGCTCTCTCAAGGCATATTTTATAGACTTCAAACGCACTTATGAGAAATTGAATATGTTAATGCCTTTAACTACTGATATTCAGGTACAACAAACTCAACGGGAGCAACTAGCTGCCATGAGCTTCCTCATTGGTTTACCATCTGAATATGAGACGGTCCGTTCTCAAATTTTATCTGGGTCTGAGATCTCTACTCTTCAGGATGTTTTCTCTCGTGTCATGCGCACTGAGAACCTTTCTCAGCCTCCTTCTGGCACCTCTACTAGTGCTCTCATAAGTAAGGGTCAATCCGATCATCGTCCTCCTGTTCACAAAGGGGCCTCCCGGCCAGGGGGAGCTTATCTGGACTCTAGTGGAGTCACCTGCTATTACTGTAAGGAACCAGGCCATACCAAGCGCATATGTCGCAAGTTGCAGAATCAACAACAGAGAACTACCTTTGCACATGTCACATCGTCTAATGATGACAGGGTTACTATTTCCGCTGCTGAATACGCCAAGTTCTCTAAGTATCAGGAATCTCTGACTTCTATAGTGCCATCATCGCCGCCGCCGCCGCCACCAAGTGCTCTTGCCACCACAGGTAATACTGCTACCTCTCTTGTCTCTTCTTCCTCGAAGTGGATCGTAGATTCCAGCGCCACTGATCACATGACAGGTAACCGTCATCTCTTTTCTACTTATAATTCTTATGCCACACCTTCCAGTATCACCATTGCTAATGGCTCCTATTCCCGTG